>JAMXBB010000006.1:89166329-89285915 GCA_024138015.1 Lumnitzera littorea
TATATATATATATAATCGTATAGTATTAATATATGTATATAGAACATATATATATGTATAATATAGTGTATATGTATGGTGGTATACGGCATATACCATATAATACATATATAATATCTAGTATACATATTTTATAAAAAATACTATGTAAATATATATACCGAATATATAATATAAGAATAGGTATTTTATATATATACCTAAGTATTCGGAATTATATAAGTATATTTATATGTATAAATACAAATACATGAATATATATATATATATAAGAGTATGTTTGTTTTCATAAAATAGGTATATACTTACATATAGTGTATAATATATTGATATATATGTATTATACTGAAAATATATATATGTATATATGAATAGTGAAATACATAAATAATAAGAAAATGAGAAGTAATAAAAATAATAAAGGCAATAATAATAATAATAATCATAATAAAGCTAAAAATCTCAAAAATAGGAAAATATACTCAAAATAATAAAAATATCAAATATATGGTTTAAATAATTATTAAATCATAAATATATTAAGAAAGAGCTAAAATTTATATTTTTTAATTTTTAAACTAAAATAATATTGTGATATTTTTATATCACAATTCAAACTGCGAGTCACAACGTTCAAAACGGACCTCGCTAAGAGAAAATACGCTCGAAAACGATCAAAATGGACTATAAGTTTATAATGAGCCGAGCTAAAACGAAAAAGTTATACGCGATTCGATAAAAAGCTCGAGTCGATGATTTCACGTAAAACAATAACTAATATAAGTAAACGGTACAATTTAGCATACTAGTTTAGTTATTTAATTCCTAAACTTACTACTTTCTATATTCCCCTAATATTAGGTGATCTTGAGATAGAGACCGATTTTCCTTTAGACTATTATAATCCCTGACATCATTTATGACCAAGTGAGTACTCCTGATGACTCCATACTTATTTTGTGCTTGTAATTAGTGCAATGAATTAAATATTAATAACTTGATGCATGGGGTTTCGAGTTATGCATATGACTAATATTGATTAATTACTATGCAAAATACTGTTAAATGTTGAAGATTTGGTTACATAATTGATTGTTGCATAATTTGAATGATTTGTTGATAATGTTTGACCATCTCATAAATTGACATAATCATATTCAACCCAACTAAAATTAAACGGTTCATGCATAGAACACGAACATTACATATAATGTTCCGACCATCACCTCACGCGGTTGGTAATAAAGAGCCTTGGAGGGATGAATTCCTACATGATTTGATTAGTACAGTACAGGAGCATTAGTACAACAAGACCCTACCCTTGGCTCGCGGGTTCTATTCGTACCAGAGACGCTAACCATGGGTGGCTAGGGGTCGCATCTAGAGACCATCGCTGTAGAGTGTGAGCATGGACTGCGGGAGCCAGCTTACCGCTAGACCTAGATATTTGTATACTATTGACTGTTGGAAATAGAAACTTGTTTTGTGAAATAGGGAATTCATATATATATAATGATATAAGGTTAAAAAACCAGGTGCTAGAGCCCGGTTGTGATTGGTGTCAATGTATCTCCAACCCTTACTTCGGAGGGCATTAAATCCGATATTGTATGCAGTACCAGTCAACTGCATATATACTGTTTGACATACTACTTGTTCATGCATTCATATGTTTAGTAATAAACTATTTGATAACTTGTTTGTTGGTATAGTATGAGGGATAACTCACTAAGCTCTTGTAGCTTACTTCCCAATAGTTTTCTTTTGCAGGTTGCTAAATGATCAGGTATGGGTTAAGAACTAAGAGTTGAGTATTAACATCGGGATGCATAAAAGTTAGACTCTGAGGACAGACTATATGGTTCATTTGAATTATTATATATATAATTATTAATACTTCATTTAAATGTTGTGAATTTAATAAGTTTGAGTTTTAGAACTTTACTACCTAATCTTATTGTTTGGTAGGGGATACCGATTCTCTACGGTTCTGATGGACTATGGCTTAGTGGATATCCATAGTCACATATATATGGTGGTAAGTTAATTAAATAAATAAATAAAAACTTTAGTGTTTAATTGTTTAGAATCTTACAATTTCTGACTTGCAAGATGATTTTCAAATCATGGGTGCACACATGATATGAAAATTTTGAATAATCCTACTAGGCCCTCTTTAGAGTCATGACAGTCACTAAGCTATTGACCTTGATTTTTCTCAATTTTTTATAAGTTCCCCTAAACCAATCAACATTAAACCTTACCCGTTCAATTTTGATCCTTTACATAGGTTTAAGGAAAACTAAAAACCTTTACTTTTGAAAAGAATTTTAGGAGTCACCACCCGATTAGGCTCGGAGTATGGTTTTGGTCAAAACCAAATGAGTAGATTTCCTTTTTATCTAAACACTAGTTCATGTGAAAAAAAAAAAAAAAAAAAAACAATTTTGGAGTAAAGGTTCTAAAAAACTAGAGAAACGAGTCCGGAGATTAGGTTTTTTAAACCCTTATAGGTACCACAAACTTTCTAAATTTGAATTTAATTCCTAACATCACCTTTTATAATAACAACTTAATTTATTAAAATTACTTTTAATTGAATAATTTGAAGTTGAAAAAATAGGAAAATTAATTTTTTTCATTTTTTTACTAAATTAAGTAACTAAAAGTGGAAAAAAAAAAACTAACCATTTCATTTTTTATATTGCCTTGGAGATACCTACGTACACACTATTCAAGATCGGATATATATAGTTCTTTTCATAAAATTTTAGTTGTTGGATTCATTTCAATTTTGAAAACACATTGAGTTTATGTTTTAAGTAAGTTTGGTTTTATTAAGAAAGATCTAAAAGGTCGTAATAGAGGTTTTATTTTTGGAAAATTCTAAAACAAACAAAATTTTTGAAAATAATCGATTCATTTTTATTTATTTGGAAAATAAATTTTTTCTATGTCATAAAATTTTTCTTTATTTATTTTTTTTATTTTTTTCTAAATTTATTTCTTCTATCATGTTTTTTCATTTAAGTTTTAACCAAGAAAATAAATAAATAAATAATTAAAAACTAAACTACTTGAATTTTTTTTCTTCCTTCTTTTTGATTTTTCCTTTTCTTTTGTTTTTCCTTTTTTTTTAATTTTTATTACAATAAGTTACAATAATAAACAAAAATAAATAAATAAAATGAAAAATGTGGAAAATTAAACACAAAAAACCCAAAACCAAAACCAAAACAGGGCCGACTACCGAGTTAGCATAGGTTAAGAGTTGGGCATGGTTTGCCCATCATTGGGCCGAATCCTAATTGAGTAGTAGGTCAAACTTGGAGCTTCGTGCGGATTTAGATCAAGTGACGATAGCAATGGCAGCAAAGTGGTGGTTCTAGCCGTTTCAATCACCCAAACGATGGGGAAAGAGTGTTTTGATGAGTATTTTATTGGGTTTGGGTTAGGTAGGTTCGATGCCATAGTGGTCGGAGGTTGTTTGGGTAGTGATCGAAGTTGAGTGGTTGTGGCAACTGGTTATTGTCATAGATGCCTACTGTGAGTGCATGGTTAGTCAAAGTGGTGATGTGGTATGCGAGAGAGGATCGTTAGTTTTATGGTAGATCAATGGCTATGGGTTTAGGTATTTGGTGTAATGTAGCGGTTAAGCAGTTGATGTTGAGTTTAGGCTACAAGGGTAATGTTGCATGTGGCTAGAGAGTATGGTGTCTTAGTTTACACTACTGTAGCTAGGCTTTAATCAAAAGCAGAGGGCACAACTGCAAATTGTGGCCGATTGGTGTTGCTACAGTGAAGATACTTGGTGTTAGGTTCAGCCATGGGAATGTTGCAAGCCATGGAGTGCCACATACGTGGGTATATAACAACGGCGTATGTAATGTTGTGTGGGGTTGCTACTATGGTTTTGGTTGGAAGTGTGTGCTTGTTATGTTGTGAGGATAAGGGTAGAGAGCAGTGGCAAGAAAGAGAGATGTCAAGGATGGTGTTGTAACAAGAGAAAGATTGTGGAGAGCTCAGCAATCTTTAGAGAGGGGTCTTCTCCTCTTTGTTTTATGTTCCCTAAACCCTTTTGTGCTATTGCAACTTTAATCTTGCTATGGAAACTCAAAAATCAAATCTAAATTCATAAGCTTTGACCTAAAATTCAACTTTTTCCCAAATTTTCAATCCAATTTCAAATGCATAGGATTATGAATGTAAATGGGATTTAGTACAAAATCAAAACTAAGCTATTGCAATTTCGCCATTAATTTGGCTAAATTGTAATAAAAGAAGGCTTGAAATTGAGGTTAAAGGCAGTCAATTAAGGATGGAACCCACAGGAAATCTGGAGAAAATGAAGGAAAGGGAAAGAAAGAGAAGGAAAGAGTGTTGACGTAGTGCCACATCAACTGTATAATCCAATAACATCATGCCACGTATCAAATGAGATACGTAGTCGATGATGTGGTGATAGCGTGTCATGCTAGGCCAGTACGTATGTGACACGTGTCATGTCACATGGTTAACACATGTCTATGAAGTAGGTGACATCACCCAATCATGAAGTGTTACATATAACGACAAACACGTGGCCCAACAATCTTTTGACATGTATCGATATAGAGGAAAAAAAAACAAAGAAGGAGACTCATTACGTTTAGAGGATTCAACCCCTTAACCTCCTGCACATACACAAGTGACTTAACCAACTAAGCTACTTGCAATTTAATTACATTTAACCAATCAATTTACCCAAACCGCTTTTCACATAGCAAACATAATTTAGGTCAAATTCACACCCCCATTCAACTAGTTCCTAATGCATTAAAAGTGTGATGTCTTCCAAGGGTAAGTCTAGTACACATGTGCTAAAATTAATTTTCAAAACAAACTTAATTTAACAACTTTACAAGCATCGATTCGTTGGTCATATGGATAATTCAAATTTTTTTTCTCACAAATCAATTAATTTAAGTCTTATCGAAACACCGTTTGAAGCAATGGTCAACTCAAATTAATTTTGCTTTTATGAAAGAAGGGAAAAAACACCTAGCATCAACCATGGTCTGAATGTTAAATTTTTCACCAAAATTTAACATCTTCAAGTATAACTCAAAACCATTAAATCCTACATACATGCTTAGATCTTTTTTAACCTAAAAAATAAATCAAACAATCCTCCCTTTACTTAAGGCCCTAAAAACACTAAAGCTAAATTTTAAAAAACATCTCATTATATTAAACTATCTAAAGTTTTATTATCCTTGTTATTTATTTATTTATACTTTTTAAAATTTTCTAAATTTCTCATAAATCTTCCATTTTTTTTATTTTTTCCAATTTTTTCTATTTTTTGTATTTTTTCCTAAATTAGGACTCCTTATCGAATTTTAAAAAAATTTCAAAATATAAATAAAAATAATTAAAGAAATGGGTGAAAAATAAAGTGTCTACATATGATAATTAGTAATGATATCCTATTATTTTGGCATATTTATATATTATATTTTTTTCATAAATTAAATATTTTAAGTGAAAATTAGGTCAAAATACCAAGAAAATTAGATAATTTAACAATTATCAAGGATAGAAAAAGAATATCATATTAAATATAAGAAAGCATGAGAAAAATTTTAGAGATTTTAGGAAATGAATTGATACGGTTTTGAGATTTTTGTTTGAAACAGATATTTTTTAACAAAAAGGGGAGTAATTTTGAAAAATTATAAAAAATACTAAAAATGCAAAATTAATTCTAGGAAAATTATTATAAGAAGATAGGGTTATAAAGTACTTACAAGTAAAAGGACTTCTTCAGAAAACGTAGATTGAACTCTCCATAATTATTGAAGAAAAAACCACTAAAATGACCAAAACCACCACCAAGTGCAGGCCACCACCCCTCTAACCTTATCTAAGCTCTTAAGAGGAATAAAGAGAAGTTGCAAAAATTTTCCCCCAAATTTTAGAGATTTGGTTTGAGTGTTGTGAACTTTTGAAGTGAAGAGAGGGGTATTTATAATGTTCAAGAATTATTATTAAATTATACACGTGTCTAAAAATTATGAAAAAGGATAACCATGTTTTAAATAATGTTACACAACTCTCGTCAAAACATCACAATTTTTGGACAAGCATAAAAATTTTGGTGAATTTTTGAAGTGGTTATCTAATATTTTAACAATTTATAGTTAGTGTAAATTCATGGAAAAATTGTTATGTATCCCTGAACCTAAGACATGTGTCTAGATAAATTTTGAACAATTTTGTCACTTATACAATTTTTGGCAAATTCTTGAAGAAGTTATCAATATATTTTATTCATTTTTATGATATTTCTGAATTTTATAAATTTTAGTTTACTCTCCTTACAAGTTGTATATTTTTATGACATGTCATTGGTTGTTTGATATTTTTATAGTTGTTTTGATATTTCGTGGATATTTTATGATGTTTTGTTGGGTATTTTTATCATATTTTAACATTCTATCCAATTATTTTATTATTTAATTTACTTTTCCAGATAGATACTTTACTTTTATTTGGGAATATGTTATGATAATGTCTTATATATAAGGGGCATGGGTCATTATCATGCTTTTTACCCTCATTTGTTATTTATTTTTCTTACTTTAGTACTAGTTTACTATTTACTATTCAATTTTTACCTTTTACTATCTAGTTTTACTTCTAAGGGCAAATTGGTCTTAGATCACTTTTATTATCTTTCATCTTTGGTATATGCTTTATAACTAATGTTCTAACTTTTTATTTTATAATAATTAATCATTTTTACTACTTATTGATAATTTCTACCTTCTATAGCTTATTTTATATATACATATATATATTCATTTATATGGGACTATAATATTACTACCTCTTATTAAAAGCCAATGCCTAAGTTAACCTACTCTAAACTACCTACTCTAGACTGCCCACTCTATGTAGCTTTCACTTTGGGTGGCTTACACTTTACTCACCCAGGTAGCCCCTTCTATAAGGTTAATCTCTCAACGAGAGCACCAAATGTTACAACCTAAATTCAAGGGGAAAACCTTAAGTTTTCTTCTTTTATTAATATAATTTATGCTATCATTTTTAATGTTTTCTAGGGTTGTTAACTTTTTAGACCCTAATTTTATTAAGAGGTTGGTGTTCTTAGTCAATTCTCATATTATAGGGTTGTTTAGGGCTACAGGTTTGACAATTGAATTCGTCTTAGGTCCTTAAGAATCGAAGGTTTGGGGTTTATATCTTTGTTTTTGCTTAGGCAAGTTAGTGGGTCTTTGTAACACCCCATAAGGGGGCCTAATAGTTTTTCCTAAAATCTTCATATGACATATGCACCCATGATATAAAAACCACCTTATAAGTCAGAGATTGCAAGACTCTAACTGGCAAGTTTCTAAGGATATTTATTCATTTTACTTACATTTACTTATTTATATAAGTATCTTAGGTAACTTAACAATCCACAATCCACCAAGACCGTGGAGAAACAGAATCACCTACCAAACAATAAGATGGGATAATTAAACTTCTATGACATCTATAGTTACTCAATATTATAAAGATTTAGCCTAACTAATGCAGTTTACTAAAGTAATCTTATCCGTCTAATCCAACTACTTAAGGAACACTTTGCACTCTGATCTTAGCCTATTCCTAGTTTTTAGCTACTTGCAAAAAGGAACTACTAAGGAGTGAGTATACTATAGCTCAGTAAGTTTATCTCTCACTACTACCATTCAAGTAAGTTATCAAGCGTTATTAACATACATGCAGTTTAGCTACATACAAAATTAATGCATACACAATGAATGCAAGAAACACATTCATGGGGCTTCGGAACCATGGAAGGTGTAGATTTTCGTCGTCTACAAGTCGATTATCCTTAGTACTTAACCATACAAGGAACCTCCCCTTACCCGCATGAGGCTGTCTATAGGTTTGTCTCAATAGACGAAACTTAACTATTACTCTAATTGAGAATACTATAACAATCAATTAGGTGGACCCCATCTAGGGTTATCCACTATCAACAATTAATACAATGCTCCAGGGCTCAACATCAACAAATCCATATAATGCCTCATAGGCTAAATCATATGAGTCTTAACTCAGGCTACTCGCTATCAATCAATTGAAGATAGCCTACTAGCTTTACCTCAACAAGTAAAACATCACAAGAGATTGCTATGAGTATTCACTAAGTTGATAAATCTTTCTTTGAATCATAAGGCATTTCAAAAATGTATTTTAGCAAATTTTTCATAAAACTCAATAAAGCTATAGACATCACAAGCTACATTTAATAGATCATAGACATGCAATAAGTATATCTGGTTGTTTTGGCCAAATATTTAAAATTACCAATTTTAATAAGGCAATCACATGAATGTTGGCATACAAAACAACCAGTCACTTAACAGACAACCAAGGGCAAGCAACAGAACATTAAGCAATTATTAAACACAAGTAAATAGTAGTTCATCGAAACTCCCTCACCTAACTTACTTGCCTACTTATCCTAACCTTCGGGGTCCTTAAATTAGAAATTAAACTACCTAAAACATAATAATAATGTATATGTAAGTAATTAGAAGAGGGTTTCTTTGAGAACTTAAAATTTTACCTAATTATTAAAGCTCACCCTAATCCCCGAATACGATTAAAACTTGTTTTTTCTCTAACTTCCTTATTTTAAGTCCTTTTTTTGAGTTCTTATAGTCTATTTCATACAATTTCAAATGTTCTTTTATTTGGTGAAGTTATTTTGAGGTGTTTTGTCTTGTAAGAATTTGGTTTAAGCCAAACAAATTCGTTAGTCAATGGTATTGGTTTGACTACTTTAGGATTTAGGCTTAGATTTGGGCTTTGGGCTTAATTTGGGTGTTGGGCCTTACACTTAATCTTTTGGGCCTTTATTTAGGTATTTTAAATTTAAGGGTCGAATGAATTGGTTCCTTTACAAAGTATATGGGTGTAGAAGAAATGGGCACTCAAATTTGATGGGTAAATTTCCATTATTAAATATCAATAGGTTAGGGGGTTAGATTTAAGATAATAGTAGTTAAGTTTGAAAAGATAATTTTATACTTTGTTTGAGTGTAGCTTTATAGAATGATAGTACAAGAATTAGAATTATCACTTGATTTGGGATTCGCTTAGTTTAAGTGAGATGAAAGGACAAAAATTAAGTGATTAAAAGGGAGATTGAATGTTTAAAGATCGAGTTTTATGTGAAGAATCATGAGAATTGGAGAGGTATAAGCAATATGGTCAGAATGATAAATGGTGTATTGGTAATTGTGGTTAAATTCCATCATGCGTAATGTAATGAAAACTGAAGGGACCAAATTCTATTTGCAGCTATCTTTAGGAATTTAAAAGTAACAGACCCATAAGTGGTAGCTAGGAGAAAAGGGGATTTCTTTTCGAAGGAGATGACATGGTAATTATGGAAGTAAAAGGTTATTTCATGATTTGATTAATACAAATGTTGTATTAATAATAATGTGGGGTTATTTGAAAATTGGTTAGGTAAAGATTTAGAGAGAAATGGTCGAATTTATGAATAAGGGAAATCAAAGAAGACAAAGGAACGATAATTGTTGGTTTTAGTCTAAGATTGTTGGATTGGACTTTATTTCAGGAAGACTCAATTGCTTAAATTTGAAAGAGTAGGTAGGTAATCCTATATTAGATAAGGCTTACACAAGTGCAAGATATGGGATTGTTCAATTTAGATAGTATCAAATGAATGAGGGAGCAACTGAAGGAGACATAATGGGAAATTTTAGGATATCCTTACTCCAAAGCATAGAGATTATTGTTTGAGAAACTCAACATAGTTATTGACATAACTATAGAAGTAAAGATATTAAATTTGAAGTTCTTACTTTTTTTAGAAAAATTAATGGTATTTGAGTTCATAAGGGCCAACAGGCTTACATAATTGTTTTTACAGTCATGACATGATAAAGGATGAGATGAAAATCTTAGATTTAGGTCAATTGGAAGAAAGTTCACGTGAGAAGACTAACTCAATTAGGTTTAAGAGATGTACTTGGAAAGGAGCTTTCAATAATTTGAAGAAGTAAGTTGAAATAGTCAACTTTTTTAATAGATTCAAATAGTTCAAAAAAGAAGATCAGTAAAGGTGTTCATAGAAGGAACTTGATAATGAGGAAACTAGAGTTGATGCTACTAAGTTAGCCGAACAATGAAAAATGAATTCAAAGTTCTTCTTTCTTTGTTGATTGAAATCAAAGCTTGTTGTGAATTTAAAAAGCTAAGATCCACTTTATTTTCAATATAGCAAATAGAACAAATTGTTCATATCATAGTAAAATCGAAGAAACTCTAAAGGAAGGTTAATATTTAATATGAAAGAAAATTTTGACCTTAATATGCTAAGTTAAGATCTAAGTCTTTTACTTGATGTTATATAACATATCTTTTGAGGAGTTAACCTATGTCATAAACTTTTATTACTTAAGCCTACCCTATTATCTCCTCTCAGAGTAGTCCAAGTTCTTCATTTTTTTTTTCTTTTCCTGCATTGTTCTTGAGGGTTATAACACTCTAATACCATCTCAAGACAGTTACATCGTAGGTGCCTATATTGTAACAATCCCTTTGTACATATTAATAGTCGATAATAGCTTAGGGCCCATAACTACCATTACACCACCAATATACACAAGGCTTTACATCCAAGCTAGCATCATTTAGTGAAAGTGAAGCATGCCCATCAATAACCCTAAAGAACAATGCCTCATTCACCTTGAAGTTCCTATTTCAATTCCTTAGCAAAGTGGTTAGTTAGCTTTTGTTGATTTAACCTCACTCAATGTTCCCATGTCAAGCTTTTGTAGAGTTAACCTACAAAAGAATAACTATAGGGTTATGAGTAAAACTATGTGCTTAGTAAGTAACAAAACGTTATACATAAACAAGCAAGACAAGCAAGTTCTTTTAGAGTACAATACAATAGTCAAAGTATTATCCACACGACATTGACTAGTATGTCGCGAAACTAGAGAAAATAACCCAACTCTAGCCTGAGTTCGAGGGGTTTCTTTTGCTTACCATATGTGAGCCCAAAACATTCTCATAAATCTAAGGATGTGCAATGGATTTTCCCTTATCCCTTCTATACTCATTCCAAACTATCCTTTCTTGATATTGTCTAACCTATTGGCAACCCCCTCTCTTGTCTTTTTAGTTCCATAGGACTGAAAGAAGGAAATCTCATTTCCTTGTCTTATGGGTGGTGTTGATGGGAAAATGCAAAAATGTAGTTATGCTATGCATCTATAATTTTTAGAATCAAATATTACATTAGTTAAGTTAATTAAGCAATCAATCAATGAATCAAAGCCATATCAAAACATTATATATTCAAGTCAAGTAACACAAATCATCTATCAAAATTCTTACATCCACATTCACTACATGTACACATACAACTAATTTACAAGCACAAGTAATATAACGACTTACTAACCCTTGTTAACACATCAGAAACTATTGTAAGGAAGGCCACTTAGTTGATTTGTAGTTGCCTAATACCCTCCTAAAAGCTATGTTGAAATCTTAGAAATGGTTCGTTATTAGTTATATTTTAGAGTTTGGTTATATTATGTAATTAGTAAACTTTCACTTGCAATTGTTTTATAAATCCTATTAATTCACTGTGTACTTATAAAAGAGGTAACAATAAATATTCACTAAAAGAAATCTTAACTTTCATAAAAGAGTATAATTACTATATATATTTTACACACACACACACACACACACAAAGATTTCAGAACGTAGTTTTAAGATTGTTAGTGTAAAAGAATTAAGATAAGGTATTGTTATTGCTATATAACTCTTGCAAATGGTTACATAAAGTTATAGGAAAACTTAAAATATATTATTATTAGTAATGGCTATTCTATTACTCTAGCATATTTATATATTATACATTTGTTTCATATATTAAATATTTTAAGTGAAAATAAGGCCAAAATACCAAGAAAATTAGAAAATAATTTAAAAATTATCACGGATGGAACCAGAATATCATATTAAATATAAGAAAGCATGAGAAAAAGGTTAGGGATTTTAGGAAATTAATAGATAGGGTATTTTGATTTTAGTTTAAAATAGACATTTTATAACGAATTGGTAGAAATTTGGAAAAATTATAAAAAATACTAAACATGCAAAATTAATTATAGAAAAATTATTATAAGAACATAGAGTTACAAAGTACTTACTGGTAAAAGAACTCCTTAAAACAACATGAATTGAAAGCTTTAAAATTATTGAAGTGAAAACTATCACCAAGTGGTAGCCCTTACCACTCCACCCTTATCTAACCTCTTAAGAGGAGTATGGAGAAGCTCTACAAATTTTCTCCCAAATTTTAGAGACTTGGTTTGAGTGATATGAATTTTTGAATTGAGGAGGGGTTTTTATAGTGTACAAGAATTATTACTAAATCGCATATGTATCTAAAAATTATGGAAAATTAAACACATGTTTCAAATAATGTTACACGTCTCTTATTAAAATTTCCTAATTTTTAGCAAATGTACAAATTTTGGTGAATTTTTAAAGATATTATCTAATATTTTAATAATTTTCTAGTTAGTGTAAATTCATAGAAAAATTGCTACGTGTCCTTAACCCTAAGATATGCATCTAACTAAATTTTGAACAATTTTTGCTACTTATACACTTTTTAGTAAATTCTTGAAGAAGTTATCAACATATTTTATTAATTTTATGATATTTTCAAATTTTATACATTTTTGTTTACTTTTCTTACAAGTTGTTAGATATTTTTATGACATATCATTGGTTATTTGATAATTTTAGAGTTATTTTGATATTTCTTGGATATTTTATTACGTTTTGTAGGGTATTGTTATCATATTTTAACATTCTATCCAATTATTTTATTATTTAATTTACTTTTCCAAATATATACTTTACTTTTATTTGGGAATATGTCACAATAATGTCTTATATATAAGTGGCATGGGTCATTATCATGCTTTTTACACTTATTTATTATTATTTTTTCCTTATTTTAATACCAGTTTACCATTTACTATTCTATTTTTACTTTTTACTGTCTACTTTTACTTCTAGGGAAAATTAATCTTAGATCACTATTATTATCTTTCATCCTTAGTAAATGCTTTATAATTAATGTCTTAACTTTTTATTTTGTAATAACTAATCATTTTTACTACTTGTTGATAATTTCTACCTTATATAGCTTATTATATATATATATATATATATATGTAGGACTTATCACAACCTAAAGGATAGCCTAGTGTCGTGGCAAGTCACTGTATATCATACAAAAGGCTGTAGATTGGTTTTTTTTTTCAATCGATAACCCTTTATATGACATATAAGGCCATTATTACAGCTAGTTACCCAAGAGTTATGCAAGTGAGATAATATCACAACGTATACATATTAATATAACTTTTCATAAAGCAATATCATCATATAGTAATACAGTCCCTAAGTCTCAAAATACTAGCAATAAAACTTATTATAAAGAGAGTTACTCTATATAACTACTAAATATGATAATACAGAATATCACATAAGTTCTACTTGACATTTTACTACATACATTCATTCTACTCTCTGCTTCTACACAAATCCCAAAAGTACTAAACTAACCTCGAGCATGCCTCAACTAAGTACAGTGAATAGATCTTCGTACATCAAAAATCTATTTTATTATAATTTATTTAATTCATCATTTTAAGCTTAAATTACTAATTATATTACTTTATGCTATAATTGTAATTTTCTAATTAACTAATAATTATTACTATTTTTATAATTTGCAACTTTAATTAGAAAATTAGGAATGCTAATGTGATGGCTTCCTATTAGTCCACATGTCAATTTTCTTAGTTCTTTAAATTTTTACATTTTTTTTCCAATTTGTAATATTAATATATATATATATATTATAATTTATTAAATATTGAAAATTAGTTCCAATATTCTCTTTTAAAGGTCACATCCCACATATACATATATATATATATATATATATATATATATATACATTTACTTATTATCTTACTTTAAGAAATTAAAGTATTATTGTACATATACTTGTTTTTTTAGGTACGTAAGTGTATTTATACTTGTATTATACTATATAAATATTTACATATGGGCACATACATATACCCATAATTCACTACTTATATATATATATATATGTATGTATGTATTTATAGTATTTATATTATATTTTTCATATGTGTATGATAAAGTAATTATACTTAACATTATATTTATGTAGATGTACTATATATAGGTAAGCCATATGTGTGTATGTGTGTGTGTGTCTATATATATATACATAACTAAATGAATACAATATGTGCGTACACATAGTTAAATAGATTCAAATATATCTATAGATAAATACATAAACATGAAGGAAATAAATTATACATTTAATTAATTACATTTACATAAAATTCTATTATAAAAAATAATAAAAATTACATCTAACTCTTATTACATATAATACTAAAATACATATAAACATAAGAAAGAAAATACACAAACTTAAATTACAAAGGAAAATTAGAATAAATAAAAGGAAACATTTGTTTACTTTGATCTTGGAGTTCTTGAAGATGTTATTCCTTATTCCTTTTTGAAATTGATAATTGGATGGTGGTGGAATATGAAGTAATTTGTCAAAGTGTAGAGGAATGGTAGTTGAAGAAAAGAGAAGAAAAATAAAAGAATGGAAGTGAGAAAGAGGGGGAGGGTTTGTTGGTTCAATGGGAGAGGAAATGAACTAAATATGTGTGTTAAATTGAGACAAAACAAAAAGGTTTGGAGAGGATTCTAGAGATGCTTATGACAAAAGAAAGGAAAAGAAAAAGATAAGGAAAAGAAAAAAAAGGAAGAAAAGAAGGATAAAAAGGTGAAAATGACATGTTGATTTTAATCCAAAATTTCAAATGTGATTATTATAGGTACATATGGCAACCGAAATTTGGTAATAGAAAAAGAACAAAAGAAAAGAAAAAGAAAAAGACTAAGGAAAAGAAAAAGAAATAAAGACAAATTGACTCTTTGACTTTTCTAAATGTATTTCCTCATTTTATATAATTTTAGAAATGAAATATGATGTAACTATGAAAGGAAATATAAGATGTAAAGTTAATATATACTATATAATACATAAACATAAAATATGTACTAAAATTAAATTCAAATAATTAAATCTATATGATACGAACATACATAAGAATACACATACGTGAAGTCACAATAATCATATTATCATATTTGAAATTTTGTTAATTTAATTAATTTATTTGTGACTCTTTATGTTTATAAATATTTAGGAATTATCTCTATTAATTTATTAACGATTTTATGTGATTGCATGTATCGACTGATAATTGTACTTATTTAAGGCTTTATCACTATTAGAGTAAATTTATGTGTTTTATAAGCTTAATATTTTAGTTTTAGGGTTTTTATATACGATTAGAGTTTTATTAGTATATTAAGGTTTCTCTCATTTGTTGTGTATTCAAGTTTATAATTTTAATTAAATTTTTAGTTAGTTTAGCCTTATTGACTCATGAAATTATCTAAGGCACCTAGATCCAATTTGGGGCTCAAACTAAAAATTTACAAAGTTTACAAGACTGTAACATTACCACCCCCTACTAAAAGTCAATGCCTACATTGGCTTACTATAGACGACCTACTTTAGGTAGCTTTTACTCTGCGTAGCTTGCATTTTACGTTACCAAGTAGCCCTTTCCTAAGTAACCCTCTCTCAAGTCACTCTTTTTCTAAATTGCCCCTTCTATGGGATTAGCCTCTCAATGAGAGTAGTGAATGTTACAACCTAAGTTTAGAGAAAACCTTAAGTTTTCTTCTTTTAGTAATCTAATTTATAATATCATTTTTAATATTTTCTACTATTATCAACTTTGTAGAGCCTAATTCTATTAAAGGGTCAATGTTCCTGGTCAATTCTCATATTTTAAGGTTATTTAAGGCTATAGGTTTAGCAATTGAATTCATCTTAGGTCCTTAAAAACTAAGGGTTTGGGTTTATATTCTTGTGTTTGCTTAAGCAAATTAGCAAGTCTTATAAGAATAGCCTCTTGTAATCAAACTAGTAAAGAACTGACACCACTCTATTGATGATGGTCATGGCAAGCTAAAACTAATCATAAAGTTGAGCCTTTCGAAACATACAAGCATATGATAATGATAGAGGAAAATCCTTAAGAGGGATGGGCATAAAGCAATTTTAGGATAAATGAGAAGAGAAGGTTAGCTCACCATCTAGAACATTAGCAAATATGAGAAGAGAGAGGATGGCCGAGCATTGTACGAACACTTAGTGAGAGTTTAACATCTTATCCCGTAACATTAAGAATATATTAAATGACCTATATGTATAACAAATAGTTTAAGTAAATAATATGCACTAAAAAATATCAACGTAAAACTATACCAAGAAGTTATAATGACATATAAAAGTTTTTCTTACATATTAGCAAAACCATTTGAAATTTAATAATAAATAAATAAATAAAGGGAAAGGTAAGAAAAACCACCACATGTAGACCAAAGCTAATGATGCAAATCTGTGGGTAGATGAATATACGAACCCAATATCACGCGTAACCAAAGGGGTGAGTCTAAGCTACAAGATGGCCTAAAAAGTAAATGATAGTCGAGAGAGAGTAAGGGTTCTTGTACACTGACAATGAATATAATGCACCAATGCTTCACATGAGCTCAGGTTACCCTTGATATGATACACAAGTGTGGTCGAAGGTCACTCGCCACTAGTCTACGCTCGAATGGGTTAGATAAGAATAGCTCAAGAGTAAGCAAAAAGGATTCTTAGCTCAAGAGAGGATAAACTAAAGTTCAGTATATTTTTCTATATATGTTGATGTCATGGCTGTTACATTATATATCTATTTATAGTGCCTTGTTAGGGTAAATTCTACGTTACAAAAAATGACAAAAAGAATCCCTATTTGCTAACTAAAAAAAGAATAATGCATAGGAAAGCATGAAATTATGTACAGCAAACGTCCTCTTTCAAGACAATACAGTTGTCAAAAAGGACATTATGCGTACGTTTGCTCATTTTTATTCTGCGATTCTGATAATATTGTAAGCCGAGTAGGGGTGGTCCTTTGATTAGGTCTATTTGGCACCAGCAATTTGGTGCCCTAACGGTTGGGGCTGGGTAGGGGGGATGGATCAAGGGCAACTCACATTTGGGTCAGCTTCAAATGGTTGACCCTTCATAGTTATCAACTTGGTCGTGGCACTTTAGAGATGGCTATTTTCCTAGTTTGGTGCTTGGACTAAGGTGCGGGGAGGGGTTGGCTCCAAGTGTAGGTTAATTACCTCAACAGCTTCCTGGATGGTCTGGAGAGCAAAGTAGCTCGACAGATCAGACTAGAAAAAACACTGCTTCTCAGCACTTAACTCTCCTCGAACAGCTCGACGAATCATGTAGGAGAGCCTTCTAGCTTGAGAGCAAGTGATCAATCCTTGATCCCTACTAGCTAAGGTGGGAGAGGTGTGACTTATTAACAAAAATCAACACATAGTTAGTTATATTAATAATAATAATAATAATTGCAAAACATGGTATAATTAGAACTTATGAATTAATTCTTTTGCTTACATCATGTTGTTAGACAACGAAGTAAATTCTGGCTATAGGATTCATGTTTTACGATAGATCAAGATAAACAAATAAATAACATAAAAACAAGAGCAACTGAGATAGAGATTATAGTAGGAAACTTCAAAGAAACCTTAGAGAAATCACCATCTTCTATCACATTATTTTCCTCTATTGGTCTCCTCATAAGCATAGGGCCAACAACTATTATGTTCTAAGGGGTCCTTTCCATGTATGGCTAACTCAAATTTATAAAATGAAAGGAGAGGAAGAGATAGGTTGAATGCATAAATTTAAGGAGCAAAATCCAAAAATTCTTCTTTACACAAAAAGGTAAATCCGCACATATGGATTTGTATTTTATATACTTCTATGGATTAAAGGAGTTAAAACACTTAAGTGAGTATGTCTTTCACTTAATTAAATGTGCTGTGTTGTGGCTAATAATGAAGGACCGATCACCTTAGGTGATAGGACATATTTCTATGGATTAAAGGAGTTAAAACACTTAAGTGAGTATGTCGTTGATTTGTATTTTATATACCTAAATGAACCATGTCCTACTCACCATCTAGTAAATTTATGGTACGACCTTTAAATCAACTTAGTAAGTTTGTGACTTGATAGCTGGATCAACTCTGATTGGTGACTTACTAGCATTGGTTTCCTAAGATTGTGTGTAGCCAGTAAAAGGTAAAGTAATGAATAATTCGAAAAGTTTGTAATACAATCTTTAAATCGACCTAGTAAGTTTGTCGTATAATCCTTAAATTGGTTTGAATTAATGACCTTTTAGGATTGGTCTCCCAAAGCTATTTGTGGCTTAAGAAAGGTAGTGAAAATAATGAGTACTAACTCTTGATTTGTAAAGCTTAAATATTTAGTGAAGATAGCAATTGTTGAGGATAAAAATTAGCTTAATGGTTAAAGGTAAAGGTAGAGTGGAATGATCTTAAGACATTTCAGGTTGTTTGTTAGGTGTTAATTTCTTCAATAAGGTAGCCAAATGAATGATAACGTTACATTAGCTACAATTGCATTCCACTTGCATTACATTATTTGTTGCTTAGACTTAATCTTTTGAATATATTATATTTGGTTGTTCTTCTTATTGTTTTGCTTTTGTGCTTATTTTGTTCTATAAGGAACTAAGTGACTGGTGTATTTTAAACTCAAGTACAAGTATCGAAGATCGAGGCCTTAGATGAGGCATAGGGACATCTCAAATGCACTTAGCTAACTTCTAGACATTTTGGTGCTATCCTTTTGCTATAAATAGTTTAATCACTTTGATGTAGTAGTTATGTAAGTTTGGATTTGTAGATGAGGGGAACCAGTAGCAATAGTCATGTACGTACAGTGTGCTTCTTGCACTATACGTGACTTTAGAGAAGTAACTTGGAATGACATGCAAAGGATGGCTTAGAGATGAAGAAGCAGGAAGGAGGAGTAAGTCGTCTCAAAGAGGTTTGAACGTACACATGATGAGTGGGGGAGTTATAAAGCATCAACCCTACTATTTTAGATAAGAGTCAATATGTTTTTCACTTTGAGCATTGTTTAATTTTCTGCAATAATAGTGTGACAGCATGATGCTATTTCTCTTGAATAGCTAAATTGTCCCAAATGAAGATGAACTTTAGGGTATTTATAGAGTTAGGCCATTGACAATAATCGTTAGATTACAATGACAATCAACGACCTAGATAAGTCCTCTTGTTGATGAATTCTTCAATGGGCTCTTTTTTAGTCTAAGCCCATAACGAGCCTCTCTATGTGCATAAGCTTTCCTAAGAAAGGTTGAGAATGGAAAACCTACCTAACAATCCCTTCTCTAAGTTTACCTTACCATATCTCTCTAAGTCATCCCAAGTTCATAGACTTGATTCTCTAAACCCTATTACTTTAGCCTAAAGTGTCAAATCTAAAATATTAAAGGGCTTATGGCCTAATAAGCCATTTTAGCCCTTTACATTATGCTTCCTAATCAAAATCCTTTAAGTAAAGTCAGAGGGGTTTAAGTATTGAAAGTATTCCTTAAGATAGCTAGGGTTGCTACTTGTCGCATATGCATTAATGCAATAACTACATTGTAGCCACATGCACTGATGTAGTTGAAATTTTATCTTATTGATAGATCATAGCATATTAGCCTAATGCTAGTGCTGCTAATTCATTCATTACATATTTCAGTGTGTGCGTTTGCAGCATCATCTAATTACATGCATCGCTTTAGGCTTTATTTAGTCTTGCTCATATGATAATAAAGGTTTTCCTCGGCAACCCATAAACTCTAGGTTAATCCACTTATTTCTTCATGTATGTAGCTATATATGACATTAGATCAATCATATCCAAAATCCTATAGCCTTGATTCAAGCAAAGTTATTCATAAGCTGATCATTCACAATTATAGCACATGTTTATATAACCCTGATGATTTTCCAATGAAAACTCCAACTATTCCTTATGTATGAGAAGAGGTCCCCTGTATATTAAAAATTACCCTATCATATCTCTATATAGAAAACTTTATCATTCACATGGCACATAAAATTATGTGCACCATGAACAGGAGCTTTTACTTGGCACGGCTAAAAATATGCTCTAATAGAACCCCATATGATAAAATATTCACATCACCATATATTTCTCCTCCTCCTTCTTTTTTGCAAGTGGACCATGTGAGTCATTTACCTCACTTACTTGACTCGAATGTGCTACCTTTGCTTGGGGATTTTCTATTGATTTTTCAGTTTTGGTCCATTTGGGTGTATCGGTGACTTCATATACCATCGATACGCTTGTCTTGAATGGGACTAGAGTTTCGGATAAACCAAATCCTTTTCTATTTAATGAACCAAATCTTCTCCTTCTTAAACCCTTCCTTTTATATCAGACCCATATCACCATAGAAGATATCGACTTCCAATAAAATCTTGCACTTCGAGATCTTCGGTAAAAGTTTAGTTTAAACAAATACGTCATACTCATAGAAAGGACAAATTGGTAAGTGTGGGAAAATCTTGCATCTCCATCGATAGTTATCCTCCAAAATTTCGATAGCTACGTGTATATATATATATATATAGTAATAGTGAAGCCCCTTTTTCTTTTTCTTTTTTTTTATTACTTTTCAATACTGAAATTGCAACTCGAAGACATGTAGGTCCCTGGCATATTATATTCTTTGTTGCGAATGCAAACGTATACAATTCTATAAATATCTTCCCTTTTCTTTTTCTTTTTTTTTTTTTAATTTCTTGTCCATATCCTCAACTCTCCCCCTTTCATAAACTTCCTCCATTATACTAACTGAATTATCCTGCTCAATATTCACTTATTGCTTCAAATCCAACGATCACTGGCAAATGAAGATTGCAATGGATATGTCATCAGAAAGTAAATATTCCACCGCACCATTGAGCGACATTTTCTCAATTTCCTTGATTCAGGTGTCGTTTTTAAGTCATGACCTTTGTTTTTTTTTTTTTTTTTTTTTTTTTTTTAAATTAGGATCGGTACTTAAAGAAACCATGGATACATTCTGCATAGCACTACTTCAGCGAGTGATAGCCGCATTCTGCCGTTGTTGTTCCTCCAACTCACCTTCAACTTTTGCACAAGTGCTCAACTTTGTTCAATAGTCATAATGATTAAACAAATATCGACAACCACATTCAGTCGTTGTTGAACATTGTTATATCAAGTACTCGCCTATTCTACTGCCATTATAACATCATCTGTATCCTTTAATATCATCGTTCCGGCCTATTGGTTATTTCACTCTATTTTCTATTTATTAATTCACCTCCTTTGCTTGAGGAATTTATAGATCAATATTATATGAGTAGCAAAGGTCGAGTGGGTCCAATAACTGCATTCTACCGCTATCGTTTTCTCATCTTACCTTTCACTTTTGCATAAAAATTACAATCTCATCTAAAAGGTTCTTCATGATCGTAAAGAGTTCAACAACACTACGAGAGTCGACAGTTACATTCGGCTACTGTTGCACCTGACTCATTAGCTTATTAGACTTTATCGATCAAGATCCGACGGAGTTGGTCTTACTATCACCACTTCATATTCTTATGCTCGTTCTGTTCTTTCTTATTCTTCCGTTTTTTTTTAATGTAGTCCTTTGGCATGTAAACAACATAGGTTTGACTTTGTTAAACAATAGCAGGTTTGTCCGGGTATTGCTATGGCTTGGTATAACGATGTAAGGAGGTATAGGCAAAGCTAATACCTTCTTTGAATTGTTTCCTTGGATTGGTCCATTGGTCACCTACCTTGATTCTTTTTGTTATTGGGATTCTCTTCCCTTCGAAAACATGGACAATCATAGTGCTTCTATTCGCAACATGTTGTGACTGCACGGATATCTTGGTGATCCGTCATGATATTTTTCCCACAACCTTAACTCATGAATATAATAATGAAAGGGCATGCGTATTTCTTGGCAATCCGTGTTGATATTTGCTTCAGTCAATCTATGATTTTTTTTTAGAGTTGTAAATTCTTTTTCCTGTTTCATGCCTACACGTGCGGTCTGCATGTGTTAAGCCTTCCTCAGGCTCATCACAGTCCCCAGCTTCTATGTCATCTCTCTTCGTGACGTTTAATAAACATACGGTCTTACATGAACATTTAAATTTTCAATTATACCTCTTGTGAGTAACCAAAGGCTAACGTAATAGCCTTTCGATGTTTATGTCATACCCTTTGACCAATAATGTCCTTGATAAAAAATCATGCTTTAGAAATAAAAAGATGTCCGTGTTTTGATCAATACAAAGGCCATGTTAACCATTGTCCGTTAAATTGATTTTTTTTTTTTTTTCCCTTCTCTTTTATGTCATAATACCATATTGAACTGTTAAATAAAATTGGTCTCCTTTTAGCCCAACGCACTTGCATGATCCACAGCATACTTAACTTATAGCACGAATGAGATGACAAGTTGGCTTTCATGAATGTGTGGACTTCGATCCCCTTTCATGTAATACTTTCACTGCAAATAACTCCTGATGTATATTTTCCAAATCCATCCAGTTTTCATGTTGTTGTAGCTTGGCTTCTCTTGTTGCTAGTTTCAAATCATGGAGTCTTCATCTCGAGGGTAGCATGTGAAATGTCTCTTTAATTGTGTGATCATGCTAATTTCTATATTGGTATTACTCTGCAATCATTGCTTTAGAGTCGTGCCATGCTATGTTAATAAGCTTCCCATCTTCCAATTCAATCTATTTTTCTTTTGATTACTTTTCCACCTATTTATAACAGTACTTATTAGCTTGCAATTCTTGAGCTTTTGAAATTTAATTTTTCTTTTTTTTTTTTTATACTAACTCTATCTTCATTTTTCTTGTATTCTATAGGTAGGCGCAAGCTTTTAAATTGTTCAAGTCTAGTCAATCTCCATCCCTTTCTCCTCCTCTAAGAGGTAGTAGGATAGGACATATTACCCCCACTTCTTTGTGCCACTAGTGGAAATAAAATGTTGTGCTAAAATCCTTAAGTTAATGATAACAATAGTAACTTGGAGAAGTGCATGGATTTGTCTTTAGGGTATAACATCCATTCCATATAAGCCATTAGGCTAGATTGTTGGCAACGCTATATGCTTATAACCTATCACTTATGATAGTAGGCATCAAATTATGCTATTCATTGTAATCCTCTTGATCACATGATTGTAGCTTTGTCTATGATGTAATAAAATATTCCTTATCAATGAAGATAGAATTTATCTTTGCATACGTTTACTTCTTGGTACTTACTTGCCTTTATGAAAGTGTCCCAATAATCATGTGCATAAGAGTACAGTTCTTACTTAGTAGTAATGTGCTAGAAGATGGTGTAATATGATTGCTTCAAATGTCATGTGATGCTATGTCAATGTACCTTTATATAGTAAAAGGCACTCATGTTGGTATCCCTTAATTCATGTAGTAAGTATCTCATACATAGATGGCATGCAACGCTTCGAGACATTAAGCATTGCGTGGTGTTAAGTGTTGCAATGCGCATTGTGAGGCGATGTGTACACTATGAGTAAGCACATAAGGATGTAGATACAACATGCAATAGTCATCAAACAATATTACATCATAATGAATCATTATGGATTCTTTCTTTGCATTTGAACCCAAAAAGGTTCATTCTTATTGATGTGTCATTGCATTAAGATGTTCATAAATATATGAAACATTGCCCCATGATCATGGTGATGAATTAATTGCTAGTACATTAGTGTTCGTTTACATTTTTCATTAACTGATGCTCTTCCTCCCCAGTCACTAATGTATTCTAATTAGAAGGGCTAGCAGCTTTAGGGTGGAAGTAGGCATTATTCTTATTCTGAAAACATTGCTTGCTTGGAAGAAAATAGCAATGTCATCAAGGAGGAACCCTTGGTTAGGGTGTTAAGTGGTGCTTGACTTTAAGGATGTGAGTAGGCATCACTTGCCAAGGAGAATGCTTTGTTATAAGACAATGGTAACAGTTGTAAAAACATTACCCAAACTTAAGCATGCAAAGTAAGATGCTAAGGCATAACTTGAGCTTAAGGCATGACAAGCGAGACACTAGGGTGTAACCTCCTTAAGGCATGATAATGGAGATGCTAAGACATGGCTTAAGCTTAAGGCATGGTATCTGATATGCTAGGGTATCACTTAGGCTAAAGGCATGGTAGCTAAGACATTAAGGGCATGGCTTAGGCATAAGGCATGGTGATGCTAAGGCGTTACCTGAGTTTTAGAATTCTTTTATATTAGTCAAGGGAATATTTCCCATTACTTAACAACTTAGTATGACTTTCAAAACTAACCCAGGATTGAAGCACAAAGGTTATAACACTATGGTGACACCTATGCTTAAAGCGTAGAAGCTAAACTGCTAGGGCATTACCTAGTCTTAAAAGTGTGGAAGCTAAGATGTTAGGGCATTACTAGGCTTAAAAGCATGGAAGCTAAAATGTTAAGGCATTGCTTAGACTTAAAAGCATAAAAATTAAGATTCTAAGGAACTGCCTAGGTTTAAAGGAAACAAACACAAAGAATGATCATAACATGAAAGTTTCATTAATAAATAGCAAAAATTGCTTTTCTTTATAGAAGAAATGATAAGGGATGCCCTTATCTCACAAATTTAATGAGTTACTAATCATTATCGTAAGACTCGTATGTTAGTATCTAAGCATCATGAGATGGGAGTGGATTACTTCGAACATCTTTGTCTTCAATAGTGAGCTCTCTCTTTTAGATCCTATATGGAATATTCACTTTAAACTTCAGTAATCCTTGGTGGGGTGGTCTACTATTTTGTGATATCAACAATATTTAGGGTTTCTTCTATAATTTGTTATAGGTTGATGTTCAACCTTTGGTAATTTGACATCTTAATTTTGCAGCCAATGGTTGAAAATGGCATGTACCTTACTCATTAGGCATGGGAAGGAAGGAACTCCTATTGAACTTCTTTGTGTATCACTCTTAGGCCTTTTACTACTCCATGAGTTTTCACCTCAAGCTAAGAAGATGGACATTGTTCATTTGTTAAGTTTACCCAATTCTCCCCATTGCCTAGTTAGGGAGTCATTAATCCTTTGTGCATTCTCCATAAGCACAGCTAAAGAACATAGAGAGAAATTCTCCAAGCATATTCCGTACTCAGGGAACATTCCTTGGATACAAATTTTCACTAACTCTTTTTCGTCACATTCATCTTAAATATGTAAGGAACATTCTCTAAGGTGCTTAATGTGCTCTATTAGGTCTTCCTTGGGTTTCTATCAACTCCTTCTCATATCGATGAGAGTGACTCTTTCTTTAGTGTAGAAAAATTTCTCCAAGAATATCTTACACATGTTTCCCCATGAATCTATAGATCCAGAAAGGAGGTTAATATATCATGTATAGGCTTTCTTTGTGAGTGACTTTGAATTTTCCTTTAACTTTAAATTGTCATCTAATTTGTAGACAGTTAAAGTCTCGATAAACTTCATCAAGTGCTCCTTAGCATTTCCTTTCTTACTGATGAATACTGAAAACTTAAGACTCACATAGTCCTTGGGATATGGTTTAACGGCAATATGCTCGTCGTATGGGAGTTTGAGATCAAACACTCCCGCAATTGACTTTGTCTGTATCTCCTTCATAAATACATCTAAGTCTTTTTTGGTCATAAATGAACCTCTTAGAGTAGATGTAGTAGCTTTGAGCTATGCAACAGGGGTAGGATTAAGACAACTAGCAGACCTACCCCGTATAATATATAAGATAGCTCATGGAGATGAAAAGCCCCCAGGTTGGACCCCCATATCTCTTACCTCAAGTGTCAGGTTTTGCATAGGTATAGGGTCTAGTATAGGGGTTTGCTCATCACTTCCATAAGTGGCATCCTCAATAACAGTAAGAGGATTGGATGGCTGCATTGCTTGTGTAGCATGTTGCTATACAACATTAGCAAGATTTGGGAGAACCATACCTTGTTACTGTAGCTATAGCAATCTAGCATAGTATGCATTAAGCAAACATTATCATGAATTGATTTAATGCTTAAGTGGCCTCTTGAAGCCCGCGCATCATTTGAGCATTATTAGATGCATCTTCTTATATGCTGTTACCTTGATTAGTTTCTTCTAGTGGTGACATGGTTCACTCTAGAACTTCACGATTCTCTTATTGTTCTTAAGTGGTGCTATCAGTAGGGTCAACTAATCCTCTTCCTACTTAGTGTCATTATCAAGTTGTCAATGTCCTTTATCCCCAATAGAGTCATCAAAATCTAGATGAAGAGATCCGGTTGCAATAGTTACATACGTACAACGTACTTCTCATGCTACATTGGCTTTAGAGGAGTGACTTGGAATGACACATGAAGGATGACTTGGAGAAGAAGAGGCAGGAAAGAGGAGTAGGAAATTTCAAGGAACTTTAAATGCACGTATGATGGGTGGAGGAGCTATAAAGCATCAACTCTACTATTTTAAATGAGAGGCAATATGTTTTCACTTTGACCTTTATTTGATCTTCTGCGATAATAGTGTGACAACACAACACCATTTTTCTTGAATAGTTGAATTGTCCCAAATGAAGACAAGCTTTGGGGTATTTATAAAGTTAGGCCATTAATGACATTCGTAATATCACGGTGATAATCAACAGCTAAGATGAGTCCTTTTGTTAATGGATTCTTCAGTGGACTCTTATTGAGTCCAAGCAGATAAAGAGCCTCTCTATATATGTAAGCTTCCTTAAGAAAGGTTAAGAACGAATAAGACAGCCCAACGATCTCTATTCCAAACCTACCATGCCACATCTCCCTATGTCATCCTAAGTTCATAGACTTGACTTTCTAAGCCTTGTTACTTTAGCCTAAAAAGTCAAATCCAAGATATTAATGGGCTTGTAGCCCAATAAGCCATTTTAGCAGTTTACAGGATGTATATCCTGCATATAGATTTCCTCTTTATGTACTGTAAACTTATTAAAGGCAAACCTACTTGCTTTTTAGAAGCTCTAACCTTAGATAGGTAAGTAAGATATTAGGGCATGGTAGCCAAAATACTTATAGGTTTGTGACTTGTTTTAAATTCTATAACACAGGAAGTGAAATGCCTTAAAGGTAAATGATACTTATTTTTATATTATAGGATAAGTGCTTAAGTTGCACCTTTTGAATAGTATAAAGGTGTTCACCTTATGAATATGTGGTATTATAGGTTAAAGAAAGCAAGTACAAGTTAAAAATTTTAGCTTAGCCTTATCCTTGATTTGAGGATGGCATAAAGACTTGCATTTTAGGTACTATGTTTAAGGACTACAATTTATTGAATAGCTAAAGTAAACACCTAGAAGGTAGAATGTTATGAGATAGTATCAAAGCATGGTTGGTGACATGATGGTTTAGAAAGTTTTGAGCAAAAGATTAGTAAATGACTATGGAGTAAGGGATTATAGTATATGATAGGAAGTAAGTAGTGATGATCCCTAAGCTGAGGCTGACATGTCGGGATCCAAGGTCGAAGCTAAGGCCAACCAACTCTTATTGAGGCCCAACTAATAGCAGAAGGCTGAGAGGTGAAGTTACAACTCAATAACAAGCCTATTGTTTGCAGAAAAGCTGAGAGAGCAAACAATTAAGAACTCAAGGCCCAAGAACTACTCAATATGACACGGGAAGACTAGTGTCGGCCGATTCTAAAACTCAGCAACTGTAGGCCAACCTTTTAAGTGACTTAGCTAAGCACTGTAAGACTTTAGGGATTCCTACTCAAACCTGAACATCTAACTAATGTCCTTGCCTAGTTTGAATCTTTCTCCTTCTTAGACAATTGAATGACTGTATGTCGAGTCTTTCCATTAAACATATAATTTTGTACACTTGTAAATATTTTCTTTAATTTGATTCATGGGCCTACTTTAGGGTTTAAGGCCTTGTATTCTATTTACACTTTTGCCACTAAGGTTTTAGGATATACTATAAATAGTCACTTTTGTAAGTAGCTGTAAAGGAAGAGACAATGGAATCATATCTGAACATTTCCTTTTTAGTAAGGATATTCTTAAGCCCTTCAAGCCTACTCTTTCCGGATTATTGAGTGCTATTTTTACTCTTTAATCTTCCTTGCGTTCTTATTAATCTTGACCTTGAGATTGTGGTGAAGCCTCCTTTAAGCGAGTTAGCAAGTTGAATCTAACCCTCTCATTTGAAACCTTGAATGACATTTAGTATTCATGAGTTATATTGAACCCTATTTTGAGTTCAACCACTAATTGTGTTTATCTCTTGATGCATGATATCCATCTGCGTTCACATTCAAAACCTCCATTTCACTTCTTATTCTTCATTTTCATTGAACTACCAATACCCATTTTTAGTCTAAGTCGTTGCGTACACTTGTGAATTGTATCATCTTGGTATTAGAGTTTTAGAGAAACACTCATATTAGTGTTCTTCAAAGTTTAATTCATGGTTTGAACATTTTTGTTACATTGTCATTCTGTAGCATAGTGTATCGTCATGTTCTTAGTAGTCGTAGTATTATTCTACTTGTACTAGGTTGTAAAGTCAAGTAACAGTAATTTGAATAGTCGATTCTAGTCGTAGAAGTGTTTATCAATCGTAGTTAGCTGCAGAAATCGAGTAGAAGTAATTTATGGGTTATTGTTAGTTGTATTTTGTTAGCAGTAGTGTTTTGGGAATTGTTTTAGTGGTGGTTCTAAGTTGAGTATATTATGTGTTTGATGAATTTCTTTATGGAATTTACTATACGAACTAGAATGTTTGAAGATAATATCAATAACGGTGGAGATAGTCCTCGTGGAAGCTTAAAAAGATGTGTTGATAATCTGGAATATAAGATTCAAAATCTCCCCAGTTCTATCCAGGAACTTAATGGCTTAGTTAGAGGCTGTAGACGTATTGGCTAAGGTGAAAGAAGAGAGCGAGTGTCGACTAATGGAAGTGACTCTAATGAACCTATTAACAATGAACAATAGCTAAGATAAGCTACCGAGCCGAGAAGATGAGAAAACTAACCTAAGTTGAGAAGAAGCAACAATAGAAGTATTGACGTCAAGAACCTAAGAGCCTAAAGAAGAGAGCCGAGGCTAAGAAGAGATTTAGTTAAGCAAAGCTCCATTAGGAGTGATTGATCTATGGTGAACTAACCAACTCAAAATGTAAGGAGTGAAACCCGAGCACATAGTTGAGGACTTGACAACATCAAGCTTAAGCTGCTAACTTAAAGAGTTCTTAGGTTCCCTAAGTAGAGAAGTTGTTCGAGTGTTATGAGTGTGATGATAAAACTAAGGTCAAGCTAGCCTCATTATCCCTTGTTGAATATGCAAGTCTTTGGTGGGATAAATTGGTTGCTAAGCAAGATGTTGAAGGAGAAGAGCTGATTAGAACTTGAAGACTTATGAAAAGATTAATGAACCAATGCTTTATGTTGACATACTTCAAGTAGGAAATGCTCTATGCTTTCCGACACCTGAGGTAAGGTCGAAACACTGTTGAAGAGTACCTACAAGAGTTTGAGACCTTGATGACAAAATATGAGATTGCCGAGCTACAGGACCACACTATTGCTAGATTCCCAAGTGGACTTTGAGATGACATTGCCGACATAATTAAACTACACCCATTCTACTCATTAGACAAGTTGATCAATCTAGCCTTAAGGGTAGAGAGATAGAGGAGAAGGAGGCACTAAAGGCCAACTAACCGACCTTAATAGAGTAGCCTTAAGCCTAAAAAGTATGCTAAGAAAAAAAGGCTAGAAAGAAAGTTGGAGAAAGGAGAGCCTAGCTAACTTGACCATGACAAGACAAAGAAGGTAGAGAAAGAGAAAGTACTCAACACCAAGGCTCGAGAAGTTAAGTGCTTCAAATGTTTGGGTTATGGACATATTGCCTCTCAATGTTTGAATAAGAGGGTAATTGAGAGGAATGAAGTTATTAGGCTTTTGACCAATAGCCAAGCCTGAAGACTGGAAGGCCTGGCAAGGCGAATTCTTTTACTCCAACTAACTCTTACCAAAGCCAAGTATTTCTTTGCCGAGTCACTCTATAAGCCAAGTTGAATGACTACCCATCTCTTTGAAGTGTGCTGAGTTGTAGATTACCAAGGGAATGGCCAAACATAATTACTCACTCGTGCCTAAGCCGACCAATAACTCAACATCTCCCTTGCCGTAAAGTTGAAAGAGAGAGAGAGACCGGACTGATCATTAGCCACCCCTGCTCAGACAAGCAACCCGACCATACACTTTTGTTCGCATCCTCTAATGGCCTCGCCCATGTATTACCACTATGTGTATAGGACTCTGTGTAGAATCTATCATACTAATTATTACTTTTCTTGAATATTTATTTTTACCTTTTTGTATTCTTGTACATTAGTTCTTTAAGGTAATACCTTTTTTGTCTTTTCCTTTTTAGGCATGTTACCTTAAATTCTCGAGTATAAATACCTCTTGTACTTGTACCTGTATATCAGATTGAACATTAATATATTGGACATTTCCCTTTCTTAAACACTACTTTGTTTACATTCATAACACTACTTTGTTTACATTCATCTCACTCTTATCCTAACTCTTAAGTAAGGTTAGGTGGCGACTAACCTCACTGGACCATTCTATACATCATATTGAGTTATGTTATGAGTCCTTAAAAATTCGATTGGTACGTCATATCCATCAGAGCTATTCGTAAGTTTTTGCTTACTTTTAATTTGCATTTGTTCTTTCACACATTTCTTATGACTTCCTCTTCAAGCTTTTGATAAGCTTGGACCTATTTAGCAATCGACCTTATCTGTTCTTGTCACAATTTACACTATCTTGGTATCAAAGTAGCGGTTTTGTTTAAGTTTTGGTTTGTGTTTGAAGTTATGTTAATACTCTTTTTTACGTGTGTGAAATAGAGCAAGTTACTTTATTTGTTTGATTGTTGTGCTTGTTAGCTATTACTTTTTCTGGTTTGTTAAAGTATCTGCTATATTACCTACTTGAAGAGTTTAAGCTTTAAATTTGTAGAGAAAATAATTGACCCAAGTATAAACATTGGTGCTGGAGATGACAACAGCAGAGTTGTCTACTATGGACGATAGTCTCAGGGAACCCCTAGGAGCACTAACAAGAGACTTGATGAGCTGGCTAATCTCTTGATAGATTTGACTTGAGTTATTCATACGTTGGCTTGTCAATCAACTGAGGTTGTACAAATCACCTTATAAGCTAGTTAACCCGCTAAAGGTCAAAACCTAACTCGACTAGTTCGAGGTAGAGGAGTAGGCGGATGAGTAAGATGATGGATAGACTTGAGAGAAGAAGATGAAGAAGACGAAGAAGAGTACTTCAAAGAAGAGCGATCTCAAGCTTAAGCCCCTAAAGCATTTGACCATGTGAAACTTCAGATTTTGAGTTTCAATGGGTCTAGGAGTGCTAATGAATACATAGAATGGGAAGAGAAAGTAGAGCGTATTTTTTATTATTATCAATATGAAGATTACAAGAAAGTGAGAACCATTGCTATTAAGTTCTCTAGATATGTTGCCATGTGGTGGAAGAATTTCCGAGCCATAAGGAGACTAGAAGGCTACCGAGATTTTAACACTTAACCAGAAATGAAAACAACACTCAGAAACAAGTTCATGTCGGATACTTATCTACAAGATACCTTTACTCAGCTTCAAGAGTTGAGACAAGGAGGTCGAACAGTTGACTAGCATGTTCAAGAATTCTAAATACTCATGATCCGGTGTGAAGTAGAGGAACCATCGGCATGAACAATCTTTAGGTTCCTTACTAGGTTGTGAGGTGATATTTGAGACATTATGGAACTCCAATGGTCTACCATAATGGATGAAGCCATCAAAATGACCCAACGAGTAGAGAGGTAGAGAAGAAGCTAAGTATCAACCAAAATGCTAACTAGCCAACTTGGATAGGGAATTCACAAAGCTCAATTAAGTATCGAGCTAAGCCAACAGGTATACGTCCGAGCCCAGCTGAAAGGCTAACCAGAAAGTCAAATGTAGACCCAAACTTATGAAAAAGGGGCAAGGATCTAATAGGAAAACAAGCCAAATCAAGTGCTTCAAGTACCAAGGGTTCAAACATATGGTTGCTTAATGCTTGAATCGAAGGAGAATGGTCATCAAGGGAGACGTCCCAAAGCTAAAGGTAGAAAGTATTGATGAGGAACTTGAGGAGGAGGAGAATACAGCCAAAAAAGAAGCTACCAAGAAAGAACTAATTGAAGAAGATATGTTCGTCGAGGACTTAGATTAGTTGGTCTTGGTTGTCCAATATGCCATGAACTTAGGACCCTTACGAGAGGAAGAGTAGAGGGAGAATTTGTTTCATACCACCTACAAGGTGAGTAACGGGGTGTGAGCATTAATTATGGATAGTGGAAGTTGTACTAATGTGGCATCAGCTGAAATGGTCACAAGGTTGAAGTTGCCAATCATTACATACCCAAAGCTATATAAGTTGCATTAGTTGAGTGATAAGGGAGCACTATATGTCACCTAGCAAGTACTACTGCCGATCACAATTGGAAACTACTCCAATGAGATTCTCTATAATGTGCTGCCCATGTGCACCTTGCACGTATTGCTTGGTCGATCATGGCTGTTTGATAGAAGAGTTATCCATGATGGATATAAGAATACGTATATGTTTGAAAAGGATGGCCGGAATATTACACTAAACCCGATGCTGCCAAGAGAAGTTAATAAATTGCAAACAAAACATGCTTGTGGATCAAAGAAGACTCTAATGATGAGTAAAGCCGAGCTCCGAAAGGCCATCAACAGTTACAAGCCAACCTTCATGTTAGTCAAGCGCCTATTAAAGATGAAGGAGTAAGGTGAACTACCTTAAAAAATAAAAGAGTTGCTAGATAAATATGCTGACCTATTCCCAAAAAAGTTACTCAAGGGGTTATCCCCAACTCGAGGCATAGAACATTGCATTGACTTAATGCCTGACACCATACTGCCAAATAAGCCAGCCTATCGAATGAGTCTTAAACAGGCTTGTGAACTCTAGCGACAAGTCAATGAGCTACTGGAAAGAGGTTTTGTTAGGGAGAGTATTAGTCCTTGTACTGCTCCAGCGCTTCTAGTACCAAAAAAGGATGGAACATGGTAGATATGTACAGATAGTTGAGTTATGAACAAGATTATGATCAAATATAGGTATCCTATTCCAAGACTAGAAGACATGCTGGATGAATTAAGTAGAGCTAAGTTCTTCAGCAAGATTGTTCTCAAGTCTAGCTACCATTAGATCCACATAGGGATAGGAGATTAGTGGAAAACTACATTCAAGACTCAACATGGACTCTATGAATGGGTGGTCATGCTATTTGGCTTGTCGATTGCCCTAAACACTTTCATGATATTGATAAACCATATGCTAAAACATCTGATGGAGAAGTGTGTCGTGGTGTACTTTAACAACATCCTGGCCTATAGTACCAACATGCCAAGTCATTGTAAAAATCTCCATGTTATATTGAATATCCTTCGTACCGAGAGATTATTTAGCAATCTTAAGAAGTATTGCTTTTGCCAAAAGGAAGTAGTATTCTTAAGCTACATAGTAAGTAGAGGAGGCTTACGAGTAGATAATGAGAAGATTTAAGCAATCGTCGAGTAGTTGATGCCTACTACTTGTATCGATTTTAGAAGTTTCCATAGACTGGCTTCATTCTATAAAAGATTCATTAGGAATTTCAATACCATCGCCGCACCACTTATTGAGCTAATAAGGAAGAACACCAACTTCTGATGGGGAGAAAGGGAAGAGAGGAGTTTTGCTAAGATAAAGGAAAGGTTGACCTCCACCCCTATACTTGTTTTGCCTAACTTCGAGAAAATATTTAAGCTAGAATGTGATGCGTCAGGACATTTAAATAAGCATTGTCCTAATGTAGAAAGGTCGACCAATTACCTATCATAGTGAGAAGCTCAGAGGACTTCAACTAAATTACTTTATGTACGACAAAGAACTCTTGACGCTGATCTGAGCACTATAAGCATGGCAACATTACTTACTGCCTAAAGAATTTGTCATCTATACTGATCATGAGTCCCTAAGGTACCTCCAAAGTCAGAATAAGTTGTCGAAGCAGTAGGCAAAATAGGTTAAGTTCCTTAAGGGATTCAACTTTGTAATAAAATATAAATAAGGAAAGAGCAATATAATTGCAAATACGCTTTAAAGAAGACATGCACTCTTGAGTGAATTGTAAACCAAATTATTTGGGTTTGTAAGCATCAAAGAGCAATACTCTAGGGATCTACACTTTAGCCTTATGTTTGCATAATATGTCGATGGAAGAATAGTGGACAAGTACCATGTGGAAGATGGCTACTTGTTTCGAGGGGGGAAAATTACGCATGTTGACTTGTTCACTGTGGGAGCTGCTGATCAAGAAAGCCTACAGTAGAGGACTATTCAGACATTTTAAGGAGAAAAGGACATATGAATTATTGAGTGGTCGATTCTATTGGCTAAGAGTGAGGCAAGATGTGCATCGAGTTGTTGAAAGTTATACCATATGCAAAAGGGCTAAGTGCCAAGCCGAGTAAGGGAAAGCAATGCCTTAGCCTGTTCTACCGAAACCATGGGCTAACTTGAGCATAGACTTTATTCTCGGAGTACTACGGATTGCCCGAAGCAAAGATTCTATAATGGTTGTCATGAATAGGTTCAGTAAGATGGCGCACTTTTTGCCCTACTCCAAAACTAACGATGTTTCAGCTATTGCTTTTCTTTTCTTGTAGGAGATTGTATGATTACACGATGTACTGAGAAGTGTAGTCTTCGATAAAGACCTAAAGTTCTTAAGCCATTTCTAGAGGACCTTATGGCATTAGATGGGGACTAAACTACTATTCAGTACTTCACGTCACCCCTAAATTAACGGCCAAACAAAGGTAGTTAATCACACTTTGGGATCACTACTTCAAGCTACAATGGGTAAGAACTTAGTTGATCAGTATGTCTACTTCCTAGTGGTTGAGTTCGTTTACAACTAAACAATGCATGATACTACTAAGCAGAACCCCTTCTAAGTGGTTTATGGTTTTAATCCCAAGTTGCCCCTCGATCATACTCTTGTACCTGCTCCCATGCAAGTAGACCCCAACATAAGAGCTAGAGCATAATCCCTTCAACATATCTATGATAAAGTCACTCAACACATCAACCAAGCCATCAGACGTATGCAAGAGAAGGCTAAGGGTAGGATGGTAAAACATTTTTAGCCGGGAGACTTAGTGTGGCTACACTTAAGCAAACAGAGGTTTTTGAGCAAGAGGAGGAATAAAATATCCCTAAAGGCTAAAAGACCTTTCATAATCCTTTAAAAGATCAATGATAACACCTACAAATTAAAGCTGCCCGAGGACTATAGGGTTTCTAACACCTTCAACATTGCCAACCTCAGTCCATATCATCTTAACAAAGAGTTGATCGAAGATCATTTGGATTTGATCCCAAATCCAAATCAACCCAAAAGGAATGATAGGAATAAGGCTATTGAGCCTTTAACCCATAGTCGAGCCTAAGGATTGAAAGGCTTGGCAAACATTCTTATGCTCCAGCTAACTCCTATCAAAGTCGAGTACTTCTTTGTCGAGTCACTCTATATGTCGAGTCGAATAACTACCAATCTATTTGAAGTGTGCCAAGTTGTAGATTACCAAGAGAACGGCCAAACCTTTCATGATTACTCACTCAAGCTTGAGCCGGCCAATAACTCTACATCTCCCTTGCCATAAAGTTGAAAGAGAAAGAGACCGAACTGATCCTTAGCTACCCCTACTCAAACAAGTAACTTGACTGTACACGTTTGTCTGCATCCTCCAATGGCCTCGTATATAATCTGCCACAGTAAGCAATACTTTTTTTTAATATTCATTTTTACCCTTTTGTATTCTTATGCATTACTTCATTAAGGTAATACCCTTTTTATCTTTTCCTTTTTAGGTATGTTACCCTAAATTCTTAAGTATAAATAACTCTTGTACTTGTAGCTATAGTTGTAAATTAGATTGAACATTAATACGGTAGACATTTTCCTCTCGTAAACACTACTTTATTTATATTCATCTCGCTCTTATCTTAATCCTTAAGCAAAGCTAGGTGGCAAGTAACCTCACCAGACTATCTCGTGCATCATATTGAGTTGTACCATGAGTCCCTAAAAGTTCTATTGATGCATCATATCCATCGAAGTTATTCATGAGATTTTGCTTACTTTTCATTTGTATTTGTTCTTTCACACATTCCCTATAATTTCCTCTTTAAGCTTTTGACAAGTTTAGACCCATCTAATGACCAACCTTATTTGTTCTCGATTACGGTTCACACTAGTAATGATCTTGAAAGGCAAAGGACCCAATGCTCAAGTAGAGAGTCAGAGTGACAAGAGCTCGAAAGGTGAGTTGATAGAAGAGAATGTCTGTAAACTCTACTTTTAGCGGGCTATGATTTGACTAAGAGTACTTCCCAAACGTTCCTAAAGATCAACTAAACTAAGAACTCAAGTTTACAATTAGAAACGAACTTACTTTTCCAATTCGAAAGTCTATTATCAATAAAACCTGAACTTAAAAAACTACGAACTATATAGTCACCCAAAAACCTTAAACCCTAAAACAATTAAGGACTTTTAACCCTAAGTGATTAATCGATAATTTAATTTGAATAGTTTCATTCAACTCTAGAAAATTTTACAATTCTATAAGAATCGAATCATAATTTACAAAACGATGAAAAAAGTAAATCCTAAAACAATTTCTATTAAGACAATACCCTTATCTTTATGCCTAAGCCTTACATATAAATAAGTAGATCAACCAATCACCTTAGATGACTTATCAATTGAAAGTTAGAATCATTTATCAATTGAAAGTTAGAATCATTTATCAATTGATAAGTTATCAAAATTTAGTGATAAGACACTTTCTTTATTACCCCTTCACTTATACTACATATGGACAAATTATCACAAGATTTCACATGCTTGACTTTAATAAATGAGACAAGACAATTCTATGCCCAAAAGGACACCCTTATGGCCGGTTTGAACAAGTAAGAAAAGGGGGGGGAGGGGGGCATACTCTTGTCTTTCACCCATCAATTACTTTATTTTACACTCCATTATTCACCCCTTAATACTTACATCATCAATAGTTGCAATTATTGACTTTTGTGTGAGCAACAAGACAACCAAATCAAGCTTCTTAAACACACATTTACCCCATTCCCCAACCGGCCACTCTTTCTTCCATTTCTCTCACTATCCATTTCATTTTCACATCCTTTTTCTCTCACTTGAAACCAATACAAAAGAGGAAACAACCTTACCCCACAAAATCTTTCACTTTGCCGCCACTTTCCAAGCTTCCACTCACGGTACACTCAACTTCTTTTTGTGTCCTTCTTTTCCAATATTCAAGCTTCTTTAGGATCCTTAGAACGCTCCCCAAACTCTACTTCAAAGGACCACAATTCGGGTTTCAAAAAGGTACAAAAGGAGGAAGTAAGATAAAGAGCATAAATGGAACATTTGTGCACAACCACCATACTTTTGCTTTGTAGATGAGTATATGTATCTTTGTGTTAGTAGGTTAGTATTGATTTCTTGAAGATATGAGTATGATCATAAGTTGTTATAACATCAAAGACCACCCTAAGAAACAAACTATCAAAACCCTTACATGAAGTTAAAATATGAGCATGTAAAGTTAGTGTTTCGTAGAGATACTTGTTTAATGCTTTGAATGGAAGATTTTAAGTTGAGAAAATTTTGAAACGAGAACTTAAATGAGAGAGGAACATGCTGGATGTGAGGATTCAAAAGTCATTTGGATGTTCATTTTACTTCTATCAAGTTAAACATGCTCAAATCTAGACTTAGGTTAAGGAAAAACTGATCACATAAAGTTTTATGAGAAAACCAACTTTTTAAGACATGAGCTATGATATGGAAGTTGTAATAAGTATGAGATCCTCTATTTTCATGAAAAGTACAAGACAAATAATCATTTCATGAAAAAGAAGTTAAGTTAAGATTTATATACAAGTAACCTAGGTTCATGATCTAACACCTAAACTTAAGAAAATGATGAAACAAGTTGGAAAACTAAGTCGGAAGCTCTCATATTCAAACTGAACAGATTTGGAACATCCTTAAAAGACACTTAAAAATATGATAAAAGTAAGTAAACAAATTGAAAAAACCAACTAAGGTAAATATGATAAGTATATTAAGCTTGAAACTCAAAACTGAACTTAAAACTTCCAAAACGGGCCTCATACACCAAGTTGAACCACCCTTAAATTTCTTACCAGTAATTTGACACATTAATAAGAGTTATTTTAAGATTCTCAAGAAACCCACAAGACACTCCCTAAGCCCAAGAAAGTGGTTAAATTTGAGTTGAATAAAAAATAAGCTTATTTGACAACTTAAGCCCACTTAAGAGCCTAAGAAGTGGTTGATAGCCTTAGGAGTGTAAATTAAAGTTGTGAAACTAACCTTAAGGAATATTTTGAGCTTAGAAGGAAATCTTAAGACCAAGCCTACAGGATTTTCTAAGTTACCAAAAAGCCCATTAACTAAACAAAGCCCAAAAGCACTCCAAATCATAAAGACCGCTACTGTTCTGACCTATGGATAGATTTGTGTATCTCATCTCGAAAATCTAACCTTACCATGTTAAAGTACATCGAAAAAGATGAAGATTATCTATAAGATCATAAAAATCGGATTTAAAATGAAAAAGTTATGCGCGATTAAACTTCTAAGTAAAACTGAGAAAAATACGAAAACTAGTCAAGAATATAACATAAGGGGTTTTAGCTTAGTTTCCTAAGTTTTATTTCAATCCCTTATAGTATTATGATTTCGATAACTAGGAGACATCGCGTACGAAGACGACTTGCCCCCAAACCACTTTGACTAACCCCATGGCGGAGTAAGTAAATTCCCGATGACTCTTTACTTGATTTTGCTTGTAGAATAGATAAACCTAAACTTATATATCTATATATAAATTTGGATACTTGTAAGATATGGGAAATGCATGTGTATAAATTTGTGAATGAATGCTATGGCTTGTTAATTATATAATAATGGGAATTTTTTGTGATAATTTATACGTGCAATTGTATGGAATGAAGTTGTCTAATCACCTTGAAAATCGAGTTAATCACTTATATGATTAAGAAATTAAATGAATCATATATTCCCCATAATTGTATTTGGATAACACTGATTGCCACTTTACACAAAAGATGGGAAGGGACTTACAAGAGAAGAGCCTCCTGTAGGATTAGGCACTAGCTATGTCATCATTTTATTGAGTCTCTATTCTAAACTTATGGGCTAACTAGGCGTTGGGAGATGCTAACCGTCAGTGAGGGGCCATGTCTTATGGCTTCTGCTTAGGGCATGCGTTTGTAGACTACGGGGGCCACCACATCGTTGAACTTGGGATTTTAAAAATATGATTTATTATTCAGTAAAGAAAATGTATATATATATATATATATATATAGTTTTGTTTTAGCTTAAGCACAATAGTGCAAATAAAATAAAACCCAAGGTCTACAACTCAGATTTTGGTTTGGGTCGATTAATTATCTCTAAACCCCGACTACAGGGGGTGTAATTCTAAGTCGTATGCAGTTCCTAGGCCACTGCATGTATTGTTTAGCATATTGATTATTCATACATTCATATAATTGTGTATCTAATAAATTTTGCCATATAGTATTGATGAGGATATTTATCTCACTAAGCTTAAGTTTATACCCCGATAGATTCCTTTTGTTGTAGGAAAACCTCTTCGTTAATTCAAGTCGAAGCATACTCGTGGTAAGTCTCGTATAGAGACGGGTTGAAGCGATTAGGAAGCATAGAGGAGATTTTGTAAAGCTTTTATAAATAGTTATTTACTTTTATTTTATTTATAATATAGTTTAAAGTTTATGATGCAGTTCCTATTATAAACTGCATTTGTCTATAATATTCTTTTGGTGTGAAACGTAATGAGTCCACACATTTACTTAATTAATGTATGTCTTAAAAAGTTAATCCTAGTAAATTGCTCTATATTGCTTATCTATAGGCTTGGTGGTAACATATGGTAGAAGGAGCCTTATATGTCATATAGAAAGCCTACAATCAATAAGAGGGTTGATAGTAAACCTCTGTACTGTATACGGCGATCTACCATGACAACAATACTATTAGGTCGTGATAATGTTTGTACTGATCTAGACGGACTCTTATCCATGATGAGTCGATAAGCCGAATTGAAAGCAAACCCAAGTCAAAGGGAAAACTTATTTCATATTCAATGTTTGGTTAATGGAAATACCTATTCCCTAGTCATTGATGGAGAAAGCTGCAATAACTCGAGATTGACTTCAACGTAGTGCCTATGAATGCTGTATACCTACTTCTTAGTTACCTTTGGGAGTATGATCAGAAAGTGATCCACGGTGGTTTCTTCAATACTTACATGGTTCAAAAGGATGGGAAGAACTGTTGTTTGACCCCCATGACTATTGAGGATATACAGAGCAACTTAGCGCCCATGGTGAAAAGAAAAGGTAGGAGAAGTTTGTTTGGCACCAAAGCCTATGTCCTTTGTCTAAAGTTGAGGATGACTCTCTTTTAACCCCACGGTAATGATAGGAAGCAGCCCACAACAATCCCTAGGCTGAAGTTGACATGTTGGGATTTGAAGCCGATTAATATAAAGCTGAGGTCAACCAACTCTTATTGAGGCCCAACTAATAGCATAAGGTCTAGAGGTGAAGTTATAACTCGGTAATAGGCCTATCGTCTATCAAGAAGCTGATAGAGCAAATAGCCGAGAACTTAAGGCCTAATAACTACTCAGCATAGTACGGGAACACTAATACCGACCAATTCTAAAACTTGGCAATTGTGGGCCAACCTTTTAGGCAACTTGGCTAAGCACTGTAAGACTTCGAGGATTCTTACCCAAACTCGAACATCTAACTACCATGCCCACTTAGTTCGGATCTTGCTCCTTCTAGGACAATTTGAACGACTGCATGCTGAGTCTTTCCGTTAAACACACAGTTTTGTACACTTGTAATATTTTCCTTAACTTAATTCATGAGCCTACTTTAGGGTTTAAGACCTTGTATTCTATTTACACTTTTGCCACTAAAGTTTTAAGATATACTATAAATAGTAACTTTTATAAGTAGCAACAAAGGAGGAGACAGTAGAATCGTGCCTGAACATTCCCTTTTGAGTAAGGATATTTTTAAGCTCTTTTAGCCTACTCTTTTCGGATTATTGGGTGTTGTTTTTACTCTTTAATCTTCCTTATGTTCTTATCAATCTTAACCTTGAGGTTGTGGTGAACCCTTATTTGAGCAAGTTGGTGAGTTGAATCTAACCCTTTCATTTGAAACCCCGAGTAACATTTAGTGTTCGTGGGTTATATCGAACCCTATTTCGAGTTTAACCATTGATTATGTTTGTGTCTTGGTATGTGATATCCATTCGCATTCGCATTCACATTCAAAACCTCCATTTCACTTCCTATTCTTCATTTCCATTGAACTACCAACACCCATTTTTAGTCTGAGTCATTACGTACACTCGTAAGTCATATCATCTTAGTATTAGAGTTTTAAGGATATATGTATATTAGTGTTCTTCAAAGTTTAATTTGTGGTTTGAATATTTCTATTACATTGTCATTCTATAGCATAGTGTGTTATCACGTTCTTAGTAGCCGTAGCATTATTCTACCTGTATTGGGTTGTAGAGTCAAGTAACAGTAATTTCAGTAGTTAATTCTAGTAGTAGAGGTGTTTATCAATCGTAGATAGCTGTAGAAATCAAGTAGTAGTAATTTATAGGTTACTGTTAGTTGTATTTTGTTAGCAGTAATGTTTTGGGAATTGTTTTAGTGGTGATTCTAACTTGAGTATATTATGTGTTTGTTGAATTCATAAGGTAAGGGACTTTAAGATTAGCCATCTTGACAATGAGAGATTGAAGTGGTCATATGTTGGAAGTTTAGTAGGAACTATAAGGTTTATGAGGTAAGTTACAATGTAAGTGTTATAAATACAATGAGCTGGGGTATTTAGCAAAACAATGTCTATCCTTAAGAAGTGAAATGTTATCTTTGTGGAGAATTTGGACATGTACCTAACAATGCTTGCAATTGAGAGACTGAGGATAGCTATTATTGTAGACAATTTAGCCATAAAGTACATATGTACCTAGCTTTGGATGCACTAATCAAAAGCCATTTCTAGAAATAGGTTATACTTCTACCAACAATAATGAGAATTATGGATGATGAGAACGAAGGCTATAAGCTAAGTTGATTTAACGTAGTTTTTATAAAAAGAAGCGTCAACTCATAAGGATGTAGATGCTAGTTAGTGAAGTAATTAGTTAGTAAATAGATGTTATATTTGGTATGTATTTGCATTATGATGATATGATATTTCGAAAGAATGATTGTTCTTTATATATGTTTGCACATGATGTGAAAAATGATATAATTAAGGTGGTATGTGTAGATTTGATAATTGTTGAGGAAACATGCATGTTAAGGTAGTGGCAATTAAACAAAAGTTTTTTATATGTGATGTGATCAAAGGTATGCAAACGAGCTTTAGTCCACGAGCTAACCAATTTAACCCATTTTTAAAATGGGTTTGAGCCAAGGTTTTTTTTCCCATCGAAAAGTGGGCTAAATGAGCCTGACCTATTTAACCGTAAGCCAAGGTGGGTTGATTTAGGTTGACCTATTTAACCCCTTTATGTTTTTAGCCTGTGAGTTAGCTTGTTCAACTTTCTTTTTAAATGAATTTGGGCTAAGATTTCTTGGCCCGTTTAAAAAGCAAGCCAAATGAGTCCGCCTGTTTAATACACAAGCTAAAGTAGGCTAAGTTAAGTTGGCCCATTTAACCCACTTGTATATCTCTAGATGTAATATGTTGAACAAGACTTACACAATGAAAGCATAGTGGTTTCTTAGTTTATATGTTTAAGGGTATGCTTTTGTTGTATTCTTGTGATGCCTTAATATTGTTACAAAATGGAATGTCCATCAATGCTTGAAGAAGAAATTATTATTTTTATCTTCTATAAGCCTATAGATGAAAAAAAATTAAAATTAAATGCAAAATTATAAGCTAATATACTTTATGGAAAGCTCAACAAGTTGAAATGAATACAAACTACACAAGTGCATTGTTCTAAAATTCATCAACAAGACTTCTTAGAGGTGGGATTATCCATTCATATATGAAAAAAAAAAATTATTGTTCTTTTTCCTCATAAATGACATATAAAGAATTATTTGAAGATCTCAAAAAATATCAAGTTGACACCAAATACATGAAGTAGTATCTTAGAGGCAACAAAAAGTAGAAGAGAAAAGAAGCATATAGAGTCACGAATTTCATGCTAACGATTCATATTTAAAATATTTCTACTTCGACATATCAATCGATAAGAAGCATCAATTTTATTAATACTACAAGTAGTAAAATAGCTAGTTATGATCAATTAAGCAACAAATTTTATAGAAAATTAAAGAAATTAATTTAACGAAACCAAAGAAAGTTGGATTTCAACAATTTTGTTATCTAAACAAATTTTTAAGGAAAAAAAAAATTAAAGCATGGCACTTATATAAAATACTGGAGCAATCCTATCTATATATGATGGCAACAATTACTAAGGAGATCTAAAATTATAGTTTTGATGCCATGAACATTCAATCGATGTGCGTCGGGTAAAAATGTGACCAAAAGAAGAAAATATTGTAGAATAGTAGAGTCAAACTATGAATGTCAACTTATTCTACTATAATTTGTGCATCCATAGAAAGCAACAATTTCATAGACAAGTCGAGTGAAGAATTGATGACTCAAGACCTCACAGATGCTCTATAACAATCAAAAGTAGTTAACTTGATAAAATGTCCAAAACCTCCTAGACTTTGTCAAAAGAGTTTTTAGTCATTAGGCAAAGTGTAAATGGTCAATTTGATAAATGGGCTTTTAGTATAATTTAATATCATGAATCGATTTAATCCGATAATTATAGAGCCTAGAAAATTAGGTCTAATCTGGGATGTTTTAAGAATATTCGATTTGGTAGACTTGAAATAAAGAACGCTAAATCTTTTTCTCACTATTGACCTTATTCAGTTGTCTTGTATGTAAAAGAATAGATTTAGGAAAAGTTTTTTGGAGCTTGTTTAGGCATCGCTTAGGCTTTATAGGCCTTCAAATGGCTATAATGCACCTTGTATGAAGAATAGGCCTTTTATAAGCCTTATAGGCTTATACAAACCCACTTTTCCAGCTCATTTCCAAAGGTGAAGTCCATATATAAGAAGAGATAAATAAGAGTCATTAGGTTATAGGGGCAATTCAACAACTACCAACAATAGTAAATCTTAGCCACCCCTTCGGCCTGATTTGACAATTAAAATTAGTCTCTAAAATCTATAAATAAGAGGTTAATTCTCTAATTTCTAATGCATTCTACTTCCCCATAAGATTTCAAACAAACATGAAAACTTTGCTAAAATCTCTTCATAGAACACCAAATAGCAAATTACTCAAGAACATATCAAGAAACTATTAAATATACCCATTGCATTCTTCCATCATACGCATATCATGTGACATCGAGCTTGCTCGTTACTTCTCCAATATATCTCTTCATTACATCCATACACTTAATTATTGGATTAAATAATCTCGAAAATTGACTTACAAGTATATCACATGTGATCAATCATTAACACTAACTTTCCTTACAGAAAATTAAGTAAAAAAATAATAATAAATAAAATCAATTGGAGTTTATTAATATGCCAATAATTTTAGGGATTTAAGTGGGCAATGAACCAAGTTCACGGGCTTATGTGTGTAATCAAATAAACCGAATTTCATAATTTTAATATCGATTGATTCTTCTTAAAGAAGAAGAAAAAAAAAGAAATCTACCGACTCATTCATTTTGATTTGCTTTGGCACGGTTTTCAATTTTTTAGATTGATTTTTTCTTAGGAGATGGGCTGGGCCATTACGATAAGGTTGACAAGAACGGGCCAACACAAGTGTCAAATTTAAAATGCTTTCATCCTGATCTTATGGGACTACGTGGCATGACCATGACACCGGCAAAGACAAGCCAAACCGGGCTGTTACAAGCAGACATTCCAGGTTGTGTGCTAATAATAATACTGAGTTGTTTAAAGCCTAAAGCCAGAAAAGGCAATTCGCAATTGCTAGCTACTTGCTTATATGATCTCTTTGTATGAATTCAGCGGTGCGCTTCCTCTGGAAAACAAAAGGCAAAAAGAAAAGGATATTTATGTGGATTTTAGAATAATTAAAAGAAAGGAAGAAAGATAGTGCATCAAATCCCACAAAGCATTACAACATAACCCCACTATCACTATTATCCTCCCAAGTTGTTCCATTCCTTGATCTATTCCTTCTTTCTTGGTTTTTATCCTTCCCCTCCATTGGTTGTTTGTTCACGGTGATTCTCTGATTGATTGATTTCTCAAACAAGGTGAGATTTTTTTCTTATTTTTGTATACCCTTTTGAATTATTGTTCTTGGGTTGTTGCTGTTTTTTGTGATTATGATCTGTACCATTATGTTGTAAGTTTTCCCCTAGAAATGATTGTTTAATTTGCTTTTGTTATTAGGATTTTTTTTTTTCTTTTTTGTTTTCTTCTTGTTTGTTTTGGAATCAGCCAAGATTTTATTTTCCTTCTTAAATCAACAATCATGAAAAAAGATCATTTTTTTTTCCCTCTTGTTTCTGAATTAGACATTGGATTAACGAGCTTCTATGTATAGGAAAAAAGCACTGAACCTTTATTTATCCTTTTGTCAATTGCCTCATTAATCAAGCAAAGGACCAAACTTTATTCTTTTTGCAGTGATTAGGAAAGAATGGGAAACAGGGGAAGCAGCAGCGGAGGCTGGAGACGGCGCCGAGAAGTGGCCCCACCGTTGCCACCACCTCATCTTCCAACGCCACCGCCGCCACCTGTTGCTGGCAACCAATATGTTTATGCAGCAGCTACCCCATACCCACCTCAGTACCCAAATTCAAATGCCCCCGGGTACTATCAATACCAGGGGTACTACCCACCTCCACCGGTGCCCAGTCCTTATGGACAGCCTTACGGGAATTGGGTTGGTGGACAGTACCCATATGGGGCAGTTCCTGCTCCAATCATCCCTTGTGTTGAGCACCAGAAGGCAGTGACCATTAGGAATGATGTGAATTTAAAGAAGGAGACTCTTAGGGTTGAACCTGATGAGGAGAATCCTGGGAAGTATCTTGTGGCTTTTACATTTGATGCCACTGCACCTGGAAGGTAGAATTGGTTATTTTGTCTGTATTTGTTTCTTGTCTTGAGAAAACTGTCCTACTCTTGTGTCGTGCCATTGGTTACATGAGTGATCTAGTGATTTGTTCTTTGTGCTCTCTTATATGATCCAGGATGGTTTTGTTCGTTAAAGATTTTAGTTTAAGGGGATGTTGATTGTGTCTAAGTTGGATAATATTTGTTTATTTATTTTTTCTTTTGGATTGTCTAGTATGTGCAGTTCAGACTTGAGAGTAAGATGAAACTTCTATTATATTGTTGGCCTTATCACATGATGTTGATTAGTTGATTCTATTTTCTGGCAACTGTTGATAGTTTATAACTGAGAGACATGAAAAATTGTGATGGTGTGCTTACTTTGGGATACCTATGGTGGAAAAAAATATTCCATCCTGCCCTGGTGTGATGTTGAATCCCTATAGGCATTTACGTATGGATATTTCAATCAGTGTAACATACAGCTAGTCTGAAAATTAAGGTTTACTTCAGCTATGGAGTGAGATCTCTATGGTAAAGTATTGAATCTCATTGTTTCTTTCTGCAAGATGCCAAGTAAATAAGGGAAGTGTTTTATTGAGCTTCAAGTTTTTTTATTTATGGAAATTCTTAAACTTTTTAGGAACTCTTCGTTATGTAATGTTTTGATATTGTTAAGGAATATTTTGAGAAATATTTACTATCAGGTTGTGACATTCTTCTGAAGTTGACAAACTGGTGGCACTGCAAACTTATGCTGAAATTTATGTCTGCAATAAACTAATTTCTTGAAGGCTGAGACTCAGTTATAAAACTGTCTCTGGCCGTGCATGAATAACATTTTGGTGCTTTTGCTGTCTTCCCAAGATACATACCTTGGTGTTGTGATACTTGCAAGGGATGTGACATCTTCTCTGTGATGTGTAGAAATTGAGCTGGACTTGGTGTTTTCATAAGTGTGACTTTTGTTTTTTTACTTCCTTTTTGTTTGCTGGTCCAACTCATAGTAGATGCTCGTTTCTGTAATATTTTGGGCATATGGCTGTGCCATAGTTCGGTATTACAAATACATAATTGATGAAGACTTTTACATGGCTTGTTATCTTGTGTGACATATTTCTGATGGTTTTTCTGATTCTTTTTATTTTTTTCCTTTTTACCCATGACAGCATCACGGTTATGTTCTTTGCTAAGGAAACAGAAGACTGTAACCTAATAGCAACGAGGGAAAATGTGCCCACTCCTGTCACTGTGTCGTTTGATCAAGGTCTTGGCCAAAAGTTTAGACAACCTTGTGGAACAGGAGTTGACTCCTCAATTTTTGAAGAGATGGATGCCGGACAAGATGGTATTATAGAAATATACCCTCTCGTGGTGAAGGCTGAGGCATGCCCGATGAATTCTTCTGAACCTGATAAAAGCCCAGCTAAAAATTCTCAGATCACCTTAGCGCTGATTGAGAATGAGAAGGGTGAATATAGAGCACGGGTGTTGAAACAGATTCTTTGGGTGAATGATAGGAGGTATGAGCTGCAGGAGATTTATGGTATTGGAAACGCAGTTGATGGGGATTTCGATGGGAACGATTCTGGAAAAGAATGTGTCATCTGCTTGTCTGAGCCCAGGGATACAACAGTTCTTCCTTGTAGGCACATGGTATGTGGACTAGTTTTCTTTTCTCTGGCATCTTAATGATAGGCCTTAAATCTTTTCTTTCACTGATTCCTTCAAGATGTGAAGCAGGCATTAGGGTAAGCTATGGCTATAGGATTGCTCTATGCAGTAGTGACAATATAATATTATTTAAATAAATCAGCCTGACATAAGACCTCTCTGTTTTTTTCTGGAGAAAAGTAAATAATTAATAGGATTATTTTTATTCTCATACCAAAATCACTCCATCAAATCTTTGACGGATGGAAATATTCTGTCAGCAGTTGTTTGTAAAGATTGTTTCATTCAAGTCCATCTAATGATAGACACATAGAGGGATGACTGGAGATAAATGTTGCTGTAACGGGATATGTATCTAGCTAGCAAACTAAAAATGATAGGACGTCCAAAATGATGCTCCGAAGCCTTCTGTTAATTTACTGTGTGTGCAAATAGTATTTCACAAGGTGGCAATGTCCTTTTTTTCCTGGAGAAACTTGAGCCATATGATCAATTGTGTTTGTTCTTTGCATTGCAGTGTATGTGCAGTGGATGCGCTAAGGTCCTCCGTTATCAGACGAATAAGTGCCCCATATGTCGACAACCAGTGGAACGGCTTTTGGAAATCAAAGTTAATGATAATGGGGAAGTGCCCCAACAATCAACTGCAGAGGAAACGTAGCTTCTTGGTATTTTACAGCTAATGGATCCCGGTATCCAAACAATTGTTAACTCTACTACTAAGATTAGGACCAGCCACACGATGAAGGGATCTTGATGTGGTTGACAAGAAACAACCATGCGCTTCTGTAGTGTTGTGTTGCCCTGAAAAATAATCTCTCATGTATGCCTAAATCTCTGAGAGGAAATATGCTTGTTCTATTTATAAATCGTCATTTATGAGATGCAAGTTTTACTTGTAACCTGATTGGAGCTGTAATTAAGTACTTGAAAGGAAATTTTGTTGTTGGAGTCTTACTTCTCATTTGTAATGTGGAGAAAGAGTAACTATTGTTTGACCATGTCCCTTTCATGCCCCACATAACCCAACGCCCAACAGGACATGCTTAGTACTATCGACAATAATAAGAACAGGTGAAGAGACGGGCGCTGCAAGCCTCTTTTTGTACTTGGATAATGACGTACATTTGAGCCCAAATACATTAAAGGGCGGTACGAATCTTGTCTTTTAGTTGAATATTATGTTAAGTGGTGTCAAATACGTTATTCAGATACCAACAACATGATTTAAATCAACTAATTTTCCAATATATATAATCTGTTTGGATTATTCAGAACATATATCACCTTTTCTTACAACATTAGTGATGGTAATCTCTTTACAGCACTGAAATAATACAGTATATTTTGCAAATAGATATGCAGGTGCATGTGATTGATTTATTTTACGGGTATGGAATTTTTTTTTTTCCTCCCTTGATGATTATAGATATATGAGATGATTTTAACTATTTAAATGTATTCGGATTCTCTTTTATTTTAACTTTCTAAGTTCTATGAGAGGAAAAGTTAAAAGTTAGAAAACTAGTACACTTTTCATTCATTATTTGTTAAAGGAAAGAAAAGGAAAAGGAATGGAATTAAAAGGGAATTGTTTTCCTTGAGCTTACCAAAATAAATCCCTTTTAAATTGGAGAGAATGTGAATGAATCATTTTTAAATTACATTACTATCTTATAAAAGTATATCTTAAAGTTAGAAAAGCTTTATTAATATTTTGATAAAATAAATAATATTATTACTAACTTTTCCTCCATTTTCATTCTTTTCTTATCTAAACAAGGGAAATGAAAAATTTTTTTCTTAATTTTTTTTCCTCTCACTTTCATGCCTCCTTGATTCTCTCTCTTTCCAAATATAATGTAAATATGGAATGATTCATCCAAGTTTATATTTATATCTTTCATTAGATTTTATGAGTATAAGTAAGTCAAATCTATTTAATCAAGTTTAAGCTTAAGTTTTATAATGTTTAGCTTAGCTAGATTAAGAGTTTAACTAAACTTGAGTAAAGTGCAAAATATTAGTTTACTATTTGAGTTTGAGTCGAGTTTTGATATTTATATCATTATAATTTAATGAGAAAAATATTTTTTGAACCAAGTCAAATTTGAACTTGTTACTTCAACTAAAGTTTATATTAGAATTGAATTGGAAATTTCAAATTGAACTTAGTTAAAAGCTAAACATCGTGATATTTCAATCTCTCGGTTAAAAGCTAAACATCGTGATATTTCAATCTCTCGGTTAAAAGCTAAATATCGTGATATTTCAATCTCTCGGCTTATTTACAAATCTAATCAGATTCTACATGTATTGGTATAGATGCTAAGTAGTAACATTATAATATAAGACTTAAAAAGCTACTTTATGTTAAAGGCCAGACCCCCCCCCCCCCCCCCCCCCCAAGCCACTTGCCATTAGAGTGGAGAGGCTATGGACGCTAACTCTTCCACTAAAGCCTGTCCAATCAAAGCAGCTGGCGGAGCAGATATTTTGCGGTGTTCAATGAATACAACCCTGTTCCAGAATCTTGTGTATCTCGTTTGTCTACAGGAGGTTTTAAGGCTATCATAATTTTGGTCTATTCCAATCTTATGCTAAAATCTATATATCAATATTTCAATAGAAGATTTCATGATTACTGTTAATCTTTATAGAACAAATAAAGCCAATAAACTAAACCATTGGAAAATATAATTCTTTTAAGATTTTTCTTTTTATTTGGACAATCGAGTCATACATTTTTGGGTTTTTTAAGAATAGGGCAATGCCATGTCATCATATCATGTGGGGCTAGTGTTACAAACGAATTACTTCTAATTGCAAAATTAGACCAAGCAAAGGCTTATGTCAATGTTTATCCCTAAGGAATTCCAAAGGTATCAAAGTTCTTTACAATATTACATTAGCTTATTAAAAAGTTCTCTCCCTTAATAAATTATATATTTTATCCCTAAATTTCATTGGAAAAGTTCCTTAACACTTTTGAAATTTTGTAGACTCCATATTATTATTACTTTCAAATCAATGCTTTTAATGTTTTGTAAAGATAATTTTAGTATCAATATCTTACCAAAAAAAAGTATAAATAATAGTATATTTGTACAATATATTAATATTATATATGTTAGGAATAGATACATTAATGGACTGATTTTGTTATATTGTTTTAGGAGTATATATGTTGCAGTTGGTTTTTGAACTGTTTAATTTGAAGGCTAGGAAACCCTACAGCATGCTTTGATATTGTTAAAGGAACGCAAATTTTGTTCCTTAGCAAACGAGATGCAGGCTAGGAAACAAGCGATGTACATGGTCTAATGAGTAAGACCTAATCTATTACAGTTCGAGGTAAATGTCCATTCGAAAACTTTGTAGATCTAATTGTTCATATTTGATGTATATTAGTAGGTGTAGTAAGTAGAAGTAGGTGAATGTAATAATTATGATAGTATGTAGGAATTAATTGTGGCCATTAGATTAGATTAATCTCATCCATTCAATTGAGATTGCCATTTGTATACGAAGGAGATAGACTTCATTAGTAAATCATCTATTTTTTAGTAAAGTATTATTCTCCTCAAAGTTTCTCTCTATTTTCTCTCTCTATATTCATTTATTTTGTACATGTTTAGCTTAACTTAGCACTATTGCTAGGCATTAGAGGGTTTAAATATTGCATTAGAGCACCTTAAGGAAAAAATCCCATAAGAAGTGGTATTCGAGATTAAGCTTAAGAAGTGAAAAATAAAGATGTCTTCTATAGTATAAAATGCTCACTAGATTGTTGTTAAGGAAAGCATCTAAGTGGAGCACCCCCATACTAGACAATGGGTTTAGTTAAGAGATATGTTAATGCACTCAGGGCCAGACTTGATAGGGTAGAGTTATGTATTAGTAAGGTGAAGGGGGACTAGAGAAGTTACAAGCCTACATGGAGGAGATAGAGGAGAATCATTGTGAGGAGTTATAAAGGCTCTCAACTACACCACGAAAAGCTTGAATGGTTGAGACAACGCCTTTGAAGCCAAGATAGACTAAATGGAAAAAAGAATGGTTGCATCCATGGTTGCCTTAAAAAGAAGGAGATAAAGGACCTTAAAACTCAAATAACAACTTGTAAGGTAAAGCTAGCGAATGGAGTAACTATTCAACTAGCTTTTTAAGTTGATGTGTCAAATTTAGAATACCTTAAAGAAACCCAATTTGCAAGGAAGGTGGATGATTTCTTGTAGGAAGTTGAATAGTACTTTGGTATAGTTGGGTTAGTTGATGATCTTCATAAGGTACGTATTGCTACTTTATACTTGAGAGATTTAGCCATGGTTTGGTGGAGGAAAAAGGCTAGTTACATTGCCCACTAGGAAAATTTTGTACAAGAATTTAATGACAAATTTTCCCCCCATAATGCCAAAAGAGAGGCCAAATTTAAACTCTGATGTTTTACTTAGAAGAGCATGGTGAAGTAATACATATAAGAATTTTTAAAGCTAATGTTAGAGATTCCAAAACTTAGCCTAGATGGCGATACTCTTGTCATGTTCTTAGATGGATTTAAACCTTAAGCTAAGTTGAAGTTAAAATGACAAGGAGTAAACAATGTTTCCAAGGCGATATCTTTTGCAAAAGGCCTAATGGAGTTCAAAAAGAAGGAATAAAGGTTTCCAATTAGTGGAAATGAAGATAATGAGGAGATAAAAGAGGATAAGGTCCCCTAGTCCACATATGAAGAAGGACAAGGTGAAGGAGAAAGTGCTAGAATAGAAGAAAGCTAGAGAATTGAAATGTTACTTTTGTGATAAAGCACATTATGTTAGGTGCAGTCTAGAAAAGTAACATCTTAGCACTTTAATTATGGAGAACAAGTTTGATGAAGATGAGAAGGGTCAACTAAGTATGTTTCATCTCCTGTATTCCATAAAATCCTAAGATTTCAAGAAGCAAAAGGGCTTTATGTATATTGAAGTAATAGGTGCTTAAAGGAAAATGAATGTTAGGTTGACATATGAGCCTCAAATTTGTTTGTTTGGAAGGATGTTGCTAATAAGCGTGGGTTAAAGGTTAAGAGGATTAGAGCCTGACTCAAGACCATAAACTCTAAGAAAATGATATGGATCGTCAGAAAGGATAACACGCATTATTGATATCATGCGAGCAAAAGGGTGAGTCCAAACCTTAAGACAGTCCGAAAAGTTAAATAGAAGTCGAAGGTTAAGAAAAGGGTCCTTTTACATTGACAGTGAATGTAACGCACTAATGTTTTACATGAGCTTAGGTAACACTTGATATTATGCATAAGTGTAGCTTAAGGGCACTCACTATTAATCTACACTCACAATAGTCTACATAAGAGTAAATAAGAGTAAGTAAATGATACTTAGCTCACAAGGGAAGCAATATCTGAGATTCAATATCAGTCCTTAACTGTTTCAATTGTTATATATTACAAGTATTTATATGGCTTAATTAGGATAAGCCTTAGGTATACGTAAATTTCAAAAGAAGATTCTTACTAGAAAAGGAAAGGGGGATAAATAACAAGGGTAAAGTTGTAAACAGATAAAAGGATATTCAACTATAAAAGGATAGTATGGATGTTAGAATAATAGGATGCATGTCTACTATCCATTCTATGGTCCAGATGATGTTGTTTGCCGAATAGAGCTAATTCTATATAGAGTAGGTTAGGTCGGCTATATGATGACTTAGCTATTTAAGGCTTAGGAAGGGTTGGTCCAGTATGCAGCCATTCTTTTGATCTGTCTTAGTTAGTTAGCTCGGAAATGGGGTAGCTGAACTTCGGATGCATGTTAGCTTAGCAATATGCAGATTCAGCACTTGGCTTTAGGCTAGAGCAGCAATAAGAGGCTGGCTTAGTAACATGTCAAGGTGGAGAATGCATTGTTCTTTAAGGTTTAACTCCCCTAAGATAGCTTGGCAAACCATACTAACGAGTCTTTGAGCTCAGAAGTAAGTGATTGGTTTATGATCCCTATGAGAAAGCCCCAACATTAGGGTTTACTAAAGATGTGGACTTTAGCATGGTAGCTTATGCCAAAGGGAGAATATCACGACCCAACAGTATCATTATTGTGGTAGATCACCGTATACTATATAAAAATCTACAATTAATCCCCTCATTGATTATAGGCTTTCCATACAATATACAATGCTCTTTCCACTCCATGTTACCACTAGGCCTACAGATATGCAATATCAAGCATATTAATTAAGAATTACCATTTAAATACAAGAATACTAAAGTTAAAGTATGGATTTGTAGAATTCCATAACAAAATATTACAATGCATTTAAAATACTACAAGAGCTTACATTAAGAAATTCTAATTATAAGGTTAAACTAAATAAAGTAAATAAATATCTACAAGTCTTAATTTCAAAATTCCATCTTCACTTCTTGAAACATATAAGCCTGTCTCAATAGAGACTCACTTCGAGCATTCCTCAATGCAAATGAACAAAGAAGTAATCCTGCATTAAAAGAAATCTATCAAGGTGTAAGCTTACACTTAATGAGTTAATTCCTCCATCATGCCATACAAACAATATAATTTAAATGCATAACATATGAATGCATGAACACTTAGGATGCCAACTAATACATGCAGCAACTTAGGAATTGCATGCAACTTAGAATTATGCCCCTTATAGTTGGGGTTAGAGATAATTTACTGAAATAGACCATCAACCAGGTTCTAACACTTGAGTTTTTGTACCAATTGCACCATCATACTCAAATCAACTCAAAATCATATATATAACATATATAAATTTTATTTTCCATATGAAAAATATACTTTCCTTTTTTAAATATCATACTCTGAGTCAAAATTCTCAAGTCTAGCGATGTAATGGCCGCCATAATTCATAATCACATGCCTTAAGATGAAGCCACAAGACATGGCCCTTCCCTAACAGTTAGCACACCCTAGTGTCTAGTAAGCCCGATAGTTAGGACAGAGATGCAAATATATAATAATGGCATAACCGTTGCCTAATCATGGTAAGATATAATTGTCAAAATTGCGATTTTACTCATGTAATTTTATGAGTTTATGATTTTAGGTGGCACTTTCGAGTTAACTCGGGTGTAAAATCTTTTTTTGTATAAGAACTTACGTTTTTAACTAAGTTGTCAAAATCGCAATTTTACTCGTGCGATTTTACGAGTTTATGATTTTAGATGGCCCTTTCGAGTTAACTCAAGTGTAGAATCTTTTTTTGTATAGAAACTTATGTTTTTAATCGAGTTTACATATAAACTGAGTAGAAACTTACGTTTTTTTATCGAGTTTACCGATTCTACATATTTGAGTTGAATAGACCAAAAAATTAAAGAAAAAAATATAATTATCCTTTTATAAGCCATGAACTATTAAGACATTACAACATTTGTCCTATCTTATTCCAATTTTTTACCTCTTTCTTTCTCTCTCAATCTCTTATTTTATGTTCATAACTCTTATCCAAGTTTCAACTCCAATAACAAAGTTTATAAAGAAAGCTATCTACTTTATTTTATACTGTCAACAACTTAAAATGAGTTGAAATATTTAGTTTTCTTTAATTTACAGTTTTTTTTTAAATGGGAAAAAGTTTTCTTTCAATTTTATTTTTCCTTTTTATGTACATATTAGACTATATATTAAGAATTTGTATGGAAAAAGAAAAACTTAATTTCTTCATTTTTTTTTTTATTTTTATCATACATTTCAAGTTTTGAATAACTACTATAAATATATCCATAATTTTTTAAAATTATTTTATATAAGTTGTAAAAATTTACATTTCAATTTTACAATTCAATTTTACAAATTCTCTAATGATTCTAAGTAGAATTGTAAGTTTGACAACCTTATGGCAGGAGGACCTCTTCTATGAGCCCCTTTCCTTCTTCTACATGAGGTGACAATCGGTATAATTATAATGAAAATATGAGAAATGCATGATTCATTCAATTTCTTAATCGAATACTTAATTAATTCAACTTTCATGGCGATCAAACAATTTCAACCTATATAACTATGCATATATATCATCACAAACAATTTCCATTATTATCTGATTAGCAGGTTATGGCATCCATTCATACTATCATATATATGCATTTCCCATATCTTACAAGCATTCAAGTTCATTATATAAATCTAAGTATATCTACACTACAAGTAAAACCAAATATGAAGTTATCGAAAATTACTCACTCAACCATAGCGAATCAATTGTAATAATTTAGGGGTAGGTCGTCTCCAATAGTCGGGTCCCTTGAACATCGTAAATATGATAATGTTAAGAGTTTGAGATAAAATTGAAAGGCTAACCTAAAACTCTTTAAGTTATACTTTTAAATTAGTTTCATATTTTTCCTCGATTTTACTTAAAACTTCAATTGCATATAACTTTCTCATTTTATATCCGATTTTTATGATTTTATAGTCAATTTTCATCATTTTTTAGTGTACTTTAATGTGATGTAGTTAGATTTTCGAGATAAGGCCCACAATTCTATCCATTGGTTAGAAAATTAGCTTTCCTCGTGTTTTAGAACTCTTTTAGGTATTGTTTGGTTATTGGGCTTTTTGTTATCTTAGGAAATCTTTTGGGCTTGGGCTTAGGAATTTATTCTAAGCTTAAAATACTCTTCCAAATCAAAATTCCATTCTTGCCTTATGACTTGGTGCTATCAATATTTTCTTGAACTCTTATATGGGCTTATGTGGTCAAATGGGCTTTTTTTTTTTTTTTTTTGTAAACTAAAGTTGGTGACTTTGTCAGGCTTAGGGACCTTTATGTAGGCTTCTTATGGGTCTTAAAGTAACTTTTCTTGAGCGATTTTAGTGCTGGTTAGAAATTTGGTGAAGGCCTAACTTAGAGTTTTAAGCTTGTTTTGAGTGTTTTAGGTTTGGTTTTGAGTTTTAGGCTTTATTCACTTATTATACTTGCTTTAGTTGGTTTTTTTACTTTGTTTTATCATATTTTTAAGTGAGTTTTCTTGCGGTTCTAGATCTAATCGGTTTGGTTCAAGGGCTTCTAACTTATTTCATCATTTCCTTAAGTATAGGTGATAGATAAAGAACCTATGCTACTTATATTCTAACTCTAACTCTAACTTAACTTCTTTTCCATGAGGTGATTATTTAGCTTAAGTACTAAGTAAAAGTTGTGAATCATGCACTTATCATAAGTTTTATACCTTAGTTTTCATCTCAATAAGTTGATTTCCTCATAAAAATATCATGTAATAGATTTTTCTTTACCTAAAGCTAGATTTAAGCATATGTAACCAAAGGAAATAAAAAATAACATCTAAATACCCTACATACTCTTCACATCCAACATGTTACTCTCTCGTCCATACACATATTTCATGATTTTCTTAACTTACAATCTTCCATTCTAAGTGTTAAACATGTATTATACATAATACTAAACTTAACGTACTCATATTCAAACTTTCATATAAGAGATTCATAAGCTTATTACTTAAAGTAAACTAGCTATGTTATCGCCTTACGTTCATGTCAATATCATCATGAAAATATAGTCTCCTAAACATGGCATACTAGGATACTTAATAAGGAAATGAAATTACTTATCCTAAATGTGCAAAAATGAGTGGTTGTACACTAAGAGTCCTCTCTTGCTCATTTCTTTCCTTCGCTTTTTCGCAACCTCTTTTAGTAACTAAAGTCTTGATATTTAAGGTAAGATTTAGGGATGTTCTAAGGTTTCCTAAAACAGCTTTTGAAGAGGACAAATTGAAGGCAACAAAATAAGCTTGTGTTATAGGTGTGTGTATGCAAAAGAGTAACGGCAAGTGAAGGTTTATGGGGCTTGATTTCTTCTTTTGTTTTTTGTGTTTGAAGTGGGGAAAAGGAAATAGAAGATGAGAAGAAAAGTGAGAGTGTGTACTAGTTGGGAATGGATGTAATGCATCCATCAAGCCTCTTTTTGTTGTCTTTAAACAAAGTACATAAGTCATAACATGATTGGATAATGTAAATATTAAGGGGTGAATAGTGCTTATGAAAGATAATTGGTTCGATAGTTGAATGACAAGGTATGGCCTCTCATTCTCTTGTCTTTCAACTAGCCATGTAGGGGTCAAATAGGGCATGGCTCTTGTCTTGTTACTTGTTTGAAAATTAAATTGATAAAGTGTAGAAATAATTTATCCTTATATAGTATAGGTTATGGTAGGATAAGGAAATGGTCTTATCACTAACTTTTGATAAGTTATTAATTGAGAGCTGGAAGTGATAATTGATTCCAACTCTCAATTAATAAATTATTTAATGTGATTTGTTAGTTTACTTATCCATATGTAACATAGGTTATAAGTGAAGATAAGGGAGTTGTCTTATATGTAATTCCTTTGGGGTTTGATTCTTAAATTAATTCGTAAGTTATAATTTGCTTCTCATAAAATTTTGAAAATTTCTAGAGTTGAATAAAATTATTCAAATTAAATTTTTAATTGTTTAAGGTCACAAGTCCTTAACTATATTAAGATATAAGGTTTCGAACGACTTAAAGTTCGTTATTCTTGTCTTTGAGTTTTTATTGATAATGAACTTTTACATTGAAAAACTAAGTTTATTTTCGAAATGTAAACTTAAATTCTTAGTTTAGTTGATCCTTGAGAATGATTGAGAAGCACTCTTAGTTGATTCACGTGTCCTTTAACTAGTAGGGTTTATTGAGAATATAAAGGTAATTCATATGGATGACTTTGTGCTTATCATTAATATAGAATTTTTAGATAGGATTAATGCTTTAGTTATTGTTCCTTAGCTTAATTTATTTACTTGCTTAGTATGAAGTCACTATACATAGTTTAATGATGAACAAGACTAATAAAGCTAGAAAGTTCATCACAGTGATACAAATCACAAATGGGGATAAAGTAGGTGAGTCAATATCGTCTAATGAAGGGAAAAAAATCTATGTTTACTACTAGGGGCTTTAAGGAAAGTCAATCTCAAGACCCTATAGAGATTAAGTTTAGAAGACATGTTGGAGCATGTCCCAACGATAGGAATAAATTTAGAAGGATACAACACTTCCATCAATTAAATATGAAAAACTAGTAGGGATTGTCAACCATTATAAGAGGGAAGGGATGTTGATGGGAAAAATGGGCTATAAGTAGAAAAGCATAGAACTATCAAAGGTCTAAGTAGGAAGACAAAATGAGGACACCATTAGATTGGCTGGAGAGAATATCATGGATAAATTTTTTAAAGCCCTAAAATTTGTTATCATAAGGCTTCAATAGGTAAGATTTTGTTTACTATGATCTGAGATGAAGGTCCACTCGATGCTCGTAAATCTAATTGTCTAAACTCAATGAATATTAATAGGTGTAATAGGTAGGAATAGATGAATATAATAATTATGGTAGTAAGTAAGAAGCAATTCTAGCTATTAGATTATATTAATCACTGGCATTTAATTGAGAAGGCTATTTACATATAAAGTAGGTTGAATCTTATTTGTAAATCATCCATTCTTCAATACAGCATTATTCTCCTACTTCTTCTCTCTTTAAATTTATTTACAGTGTTGTGTTTTTAAGGAGGCTTAGCACTCTTGCAAGGTTTTGGAGTGTCTAAGTGTTGTATAAGTGCATCATAAACCATAATTCCCATAACATTAACATGGTAAGGAATATATGCATATTTTAATTTTTCAATAGATTTTTAACTTAGTACATATGCATTTAATAGTTAATTCAAGATGGAATAGGTTCTTAACTCTGTACACATGACATTTTACTAGTGTCATGTGGTAAGGAAAATATTAATATATGAATATAGCATCGATGGAATATTAGATTTTGATCTTATGTACTTCAAAATTTCAAACTTGATTGTAGAAATTAAGAAATTTAGAACTTGATTACAATACATACAAAGTTTTAGAACCTCCTATGTATTCTTCTATAAAAAGAAAGAAGGATTTCATATAGAAAGGTAAAAGGAAGGTAGCTACTCGTTATCTATCTCTAACAAAGTTCCTCATATTGCACTTACTTGCACCTTGGTATATCATGCCAAGTCTACTAAAAAGTATAGTGTTATCATTATATTTGATACATAAATTTTGTCTATTTTTACAATTTAAGTCTCTAAACTTTAAAAGTATTGATTTATTACCTATAAACTTTTCAGAATCATTTATAATGTTTAAATCGAGTGGTAAATTGTAAAAGTAGGCATAGTTTAGGTAATTAATTACAAAAATGGGAAATTTTGAAGTAGCTAATTGTGAAAATGGGTAAATTTCATTTATCAAATTGACACTTTTAAACTTCAAGTAATTGATTGTTAAAATATGGAAAGTTCATGTATCAAATATGATATTTACCCAAAAATACATAAGCAAGTGAATTTTCAACAAGATAGCTTAGTTATCTCTTAAGTCCACTAGTGTAAATTAGTGAAGAGCATCACCTCTTCTCTAAGTATCTCAATGTTCATGCACTCAAATGGCTTAAGCTTAAGTGTTTATAGCCCTTTATCGCTAACTTGTATCTTTTTTAAGAGCTAGAATAGCATGTACCCTAAACAAAATGGATAACATTAAAACATTTTGTTATTACTATGAGTAGGTTATAGTTAGATAATATAAGTTTTACTTTGTACAAAAGTAAACATTACTTGCTATTATCTTGCTTGTTCCACTATTTTTTCCTTTTTATTTCAATACACATAGAATATCCTACATGTAAATTAAATATAGGTTATCGAGAATCTATAAACCAAGAACTAGGTTAAAACAACATTATTTAGTATTTCAAAAAATTATTGCAATTTTTTCTTGAATAAAGTAATTTCTTAAGGACCTTATATTTTTGCTCATGATTTCATCAAAATAAAATTACTACGTTAATCTATAACTAAAATAACCCTAAAATAAAATTTTCAAAGATTTAATATTAAAAAAATTAAAGAAGCTTATTGGCATAAAATAGGGTCATATGAACCATTGGCCTCTAACTATCCTCTAGCGATGAGCACTTATCAGAAAAGCTTCCCCACGACTAACCTTTGGATGCCTAAACAGCAAGGTGTCAGGTTGTTGGTAGCTATTTGAACTAGATGCAACCATATGCTCCCGTTTTTCTCTTGTTTTTCTATTTTTTTCCTAATTTTTATTGAGCTATTTTCTTGTGTTTCTAAGCTTCTAAAATATTGTAAATGAAGTGTGAATGGCCTATTTATAAAGATACGGGTGGTTGCATGGGAAAAAATTAGTGCTATGTGTCAATTTCTTATTTTTTTTTCCATATTGTAACTAGGTGCTAGGTGTCATTTCCTTGTGATTTGGTCGAAGATTCATCCCTTTTAATTCACTTCCTTATCGCCATGCCTACAATGGATGAGTTTGATGACTCATCAACTGATTTTTAGATAGTTTTAACCATTTTATATTAGTTTATATATATTTTTATAATTTTATGTTCCTTTAAGTGCATATTATATATATTAAATATATGTACAGCCATATTATATACAATTTCACTTCATTTTATTATTTTTGTAAGCTAAATAACTTATTTCTGTGGTCCTGTTATATCTTGAAGCTCAAATTTGAAGTTTTCAATGAATATCGACTTTACTAATAAACCTACATTTTTTTAATCAAATTTAACCTTTTATATAACTTCTTTTGAGAAATTTACTTTATCAAGTTAGTTCTTTTAACTTTTATGACTTTACAATGAAGCTTAAATTAAAACGGGTAACGTTGCCTCACTTTCTAAATATAGAGGCTCAGAACCTTAAGGTATTACAATAATCCACAATTAATGACAAATTATCTCTCAACACTCATTAATATATCTCCACATGTTCATGAATAAGAGTGGCACAATGTAGACCACTCAGTCCATAATTACTTCAGTAATTTGAAAAATACCTCTACATGTTCAAACGAATACTCTTACAACTAGAAATAGAGCCAACCACCTGGAGTCATGGATGACCTCTAACCAAGTAACAAGTAACCTCGACCATATTAACTAGTAGCAACACATAACAAATATATTATAAAAGGAAATTTCATCTATAAACATAACTAGAACTTTCAAGCTACTACAACCATTTGTATCTCGAAGTTGCTCAACTTAATTACATAGACATACTCATAACTATAAATATGTTCATAGCTCAAAGCTCATATTAAACCTACACTTGCAATTGAAAAATAAAAGAGTTCCCTAAGTGGTGAGCTAATGCTTAGTACGGAATACATTAATCACATGTACATGATCACACAATTCAATTTACATACGAGCATTAAATGCAATAAATTCAATAACCATCTATTTAATTATCTTTAATTTAATACATCAACATAAGGATACTGATGACTCGGGACACATATAAGTAATACCATATAGATATTGGTGTTGGGTCCTTCCTAACACGTTAATAATTGGTAATTCTCTTAGAATCTACTAGGTCCTCTCATTACGAGACTCTACTTAGGATAATGGAGTTATGCAAAGAACACTAGATGCCTCACCAATCACACTAGACCCCATTAATGGAAGGTTAAAGCCAAGCACATTAATAATTAGGCCAAATATATATGTTAAATCTCTTTAAGGTATGAACTTAACAGGCACAAACATATAAACAAGTATCCCGTACTCAAATCATGAACCTTGTTAGTAATTGGATAAATAATACTCCTAAAATTTGTTAACACAAAAGAACTTTGAATAGAACTTATCATAGTCTAACTCAAACTCTACTTTACTTAACAACCTCTTCTTTTCAAGCTTCTACTTACCCTCTCATACTATATTAGGTTTAACTCAACCTAAGACACTTAAATGATTTATGAAATGGTTTGATTAATAAAAATCAGTTAAACATGTTTAAATAACATCTTTAAGAAGAAAAAGTATTGATTAAAACTTCAAAACATGGTTTAAAAACATCTTGTGATAAACTAGGAAAACATAGCTTACTCAAACACATGCACTACACATATGTAGTGTGTACAATGTATACATGTCATGTATACACAATTCCTTATACATGGCATGTAATGCACGTTGTGTATCCTTTTTCCATGCCTACACATGGCATGTGTTGCTCCATGCACACACACATACATACACGTCATGTCCCCCTTCCTTAGCACCATCCGATGTCTTGTAAATTCCCATCTTCAATGATCAATGCTAGCTCTTTACAAATTGATCATCTCTTCACTAAAACTCCATTCTCAACTCACTTAAATATCAAATACCACACAAAAACTCATCACTATCCACATCTTGCAAGTTCTCAACCAAAAATAACAAGAAACACCATCCTTCAATAATTCACAACCAATAAACATTAAGAAAAACCAAAACTTTAAAGGAAATAAGGGCAAGGAAAAAACTTACATGTTCTCTTGGTAAAGGAATATCCAAAACTCAAATTACAAAGTTGTATGCTGCAAAAATGAGTTTTTCTATGATCTCTTAACACCTTCCTTAAAGTAAAACGGGTTTTAAAGATATATGAGTGAAGAACTTACCAAAGAATGTAATTTCCTTGTGTTTTCTTGAAGTTTCTTCAACTTTTAATGCCTTAGCCTCCTCAATCCGAATTTTAAGTTTAGCTTTAAAAGTAATTTATTCGTTTTTCTATTCTCTAAAAAGAGATACGATATATTTGAGAGAGAGAGATATGGGGGACTCCTTAACATCATTTATGATAGTGTCGGGATAGTGGGGGGTTTAAAATTCTTAAAAGATTATTACATCCCCTATTGTCAAAGACACTTATATGCCATACCAATCCTTTATACTTTATTTTATTTCCTTATTTCCTTCCTTTTTTCTCCTTTCAAATTTGGGTTTTACGATTTTGCTCTCCTTAAGGGAACTTTGTCCTTGAAAGTTTTTCTAAAAGGATCTTGAAACAACTCTAGGTACTAATTTATCATCTATACTTCCTCTAGCTCCTTTTTAGCCTTTATTACTTTGTACTCTTATAATTTTGACCTCTTTATATATATATATTATATCAAGTTTAGCTACAGCTCTAGTAATCAAACACTTTTCCTTTTCTTTGAGTCAAGCATCCATGTTTGCCTTCCTTTACCTGTTTAGTAAAATTCATTCTTTCCATTTCCAAATTCTAATACAGTCCACTAAATTACTCAAGTCCCTTTAGTGTCACTTGACATTTCTTCCATTTGATTCATAACACTCATTTACCACTTCTTAGTTTGTTGCCTTACGATTACTACTATCATCTTCATATTATAAATCTCTTGTTTCTTATATAAATTCTCTCTCATCCCTAAGGCATTTAAGTATTTCCTTTTTAATTACTCCTTTATACATTTCATTCCTCATCCATTTCCGTTTCGAGTTTAATGTTGCCAATTCTCACCTTAATAATCCCAACATTCTTAACACCTGTAAATCAACCCTTCATCATCTTAACTCCACACCAGCATACTCTCATCAAACATTAATCTATACCAATCTCTAGCCTAGTGGCATGATTTGACATTATGTAACATTATCTTTTTAATCATTACAATTCCTTGAGTAACTCTATAATTCTTAAGTAAGAGCACTCACTTCCCAAATTTCCTCTACTTCCATACTTCAATCTCAATAATTGTTAGTTTCCTCACTTTTACTACTACTATACTTCACACCTAACTACTCATTCTCATCACTTGTCTCAATCTCATTATTATTATTATTATTATTATGTGGTTATTAATGTTAATATCATAGGTACATGTTCATATGTTTGGTAATGTTATATTATGGCAGTTATTATATTTACAATTTATCTTATTGTTGTGACATTGATCGTCATTAATTGTATTTCCCTTAATAGCTTACATATATTCTTTTCTTGTTTAACTATGTATTCCTTAGCATTACTTTATCATCCCTTAGTATCTAAATTATTATTGTTGTTTCTTATCATTTTTAATAATTACTTATTTTAATTATCATTTAATTAACTAGGGATTTATGCCTCATAACCAAACATAAGTACATTTAAGTGAGATTGATAGATATCGACATGACCCAAACTCAAGTTGACACGAATGTGAATAATGACTTGATTCAACTTACTAAGATGAACTCAATACGACAGTATCAAACAATAGACCAAACTCGACACAACATGCCATAGCATAGGTTAAGTATAGGAAAGGAGATGAATCTGTTAATGCCATTACAAATGTATATGTGTTGAATTATGTATATAATCATGATTCACACTTATTATTATTATTATTTGCCAGATGCTTTTATAATGCATGAATTTTGAGTTTGTCATCCTTATTTATCGATGTGTTACTACTCACCATTGTGTAGTTTGGCAAGAGGAAAAGTATACAGTATGTGTTTGGTAAAAGGGGAAGTACATGGTGTGTTTTTTAGTAAAAGGAGAAAATACATGGTGAATATTATATTTTTTGAACAAATACATGATATTTACATGATTATTTAATGTACACGACATGTGCTCTAGCTTTTGAAATGTAAATGGTGCATACTTTTGCTTTTGAAATTTATATGGTGTGTATTTGCTATTTAGTTATGTTTTTCTCTTTTGGTTCTAATTATGAATCCTTAAAGTCTTCTATTTATAGGGGTTGAGGTTATTTTATTACTTATTTATGTATTCACTAATTTTCTCATTCATTTGTATCTAATTATGAATCTTAATTTTTTTTTTCAACCTTGAATTTGTTGAATTGTTTAAATATCGTTGGTCATATATAAGGGAAAGCATACATAACAATACTCAGATGTTGTTTATATTTTCTTAAGTCTCTTTTCTTTTTCTTACTTTTTCTATAGGTAAATCATACCCAATTCTGGATTAAAGTATGTCTTAATTAGTAATGAGCTTTAGTAGGGGGATAAGTTTACTAGCTCCCTTCATATTCTCCATTAGAACTTCCAATAGGTCCTTTTTCTTGGGCTTAAGGCTTACTATAGAAGAAAAAAATAATGAAGAAAAGAAGTTAATAATAATAGAAGAATAAACATAAATTGTAACATTGAAATAAATAAAAATAGTAAGAAACGGTAAAATAGCATAATCATAAATAGAAAATAGAAAATAGCAATAAAATAGAAATAAGAAAATCTTATTAGCACTATGAACATCACCCAATCTGAACAACTATCACTACTCTTATGATTTTGAATGTAGCCCTCACAATACCCATTCTCTTCATATCTCAACATCCTATAGATTTGCTTAATTTTCTGGTGATTTATAATTTGAGCTCTAATACCACTTTAACTGTAATACCTTAGAAGCTAGAAAATTATAAGCCTACTACGTGTCATCCTTAGAGGTTGACATACTAAGGCATCTAAGGACCTATGACCTATTTATAATCCATAATTAATGACAAATTATTTGCCAATGCTCATTGATATATCTCTACATGTTTATAGATAAGAGTGGCATAATGTTGACCACGTAGCTCACAATCACATCACTAATTTGATAAATACTTATATATTTTCCAAACTAAGGCTCATAACTCTCCTATAACTAGAAGTAGAATCAATCACCTAGAGTCATGGATGACTCTCTACAAGCAACAAGTAACCTTGACCATATTAACAAGTAGTAGCATGTAACAAACATATCATAAAAGGAAATTTTATCTTTAAACATAACTAGCCTTCAAGGTACCATAGCCATTCATATGTCAAAGTTGCTCAACTCACCTCCATAGACATATTCATGATTATAAATGTCTATAGCTTTAAGCACATATTAAACCTAGACCTGCAATTGAAAAATAAAAAGGTTCCTCAAGGGGTGAGATAATGCCCAGTACAGAATACATCAATCACATGTGTATGATCACACAATGCCATTCATTTATGAGCATAAGGTGTGATGATTCAACAACCATGCATTTAATTATATTTAATTTAATCCATCATGCAAAATAAGGTAGTAATGACCTCGAGACACACATAAGTAATACTATATATATATCGGTGTTGAGTCCTTTCCAATACCCTAGTAACCGATAACTCTCTTGGAATCTATTAGGTTCTCTTAATGCAAGTCTTTACTTGGGACAACGTCGCGTAAAAATCATCATGTATCTTACCAACCACACTTAATTCCATTAGTAAGAGGTCAAAGTCCAACATAAGCAAATGCAATCAATAATTATGATATATATATATATATATATATTAAATCTATTTAAGCTGCTAACCTAACATGCATAAATATACAAGTGTCCTATACCTAGATCTCAAACCTCGTTGGTAACTGGATTAAAAATATTCTTAGAATTTATTAACATAAAAGAACTTTGACGTAGAACATATCATAGTCTAACTCAAACTTTACTTCTACTTAACAATCTCTTTGCTTTAAGTTTCTATTAACCCTCTCATTCTATATTGGATTAAGCTCAACCCAAAACACTTAAAAGATTTATAAGACAGTTTGATCAATAAGAACTAGTTAAAAGGTTTTTAAATGATATTTTTAAGAAAGAAAAGTATTAATGAAAACCTTAGAACATGGTTTAAAAACACCTTGCATGAAATTGGAAAAATGCAATTTACTCAAGACACATACTATACATACATGGTGTTGCAATGTATACACAATTCCATAGCCATAGTGTTGCACGTCATGTATCCCTTACCATGCTTACACATGATGTGTGTCACTCAATGTACACATACACGTCATATTTCTTAGGAATGCACATATATACGTCATATACCCCATCCTTAGCACTACTTGACATCTTGCAAAAATCTAACTCCAATGAGCAACACTATCCATTTACAATCTAATCATCTCTTCATTAAAATTCCATTCCCAACTTGCCAAAATATCAAATACCACTCCAAAACTCATTAGCATGCACATCCTTCAAGTTCTCAACTAACAACAACAACAAATCACCCTTCCATAATTTGCAACCAATAAACATCAAGAAAAACCAAAACTTTAAAGGAAATAAGTATAAGTACAAAACTTACATGTTCTCTTGGTAAAGGAGTATCCAAAACTTAAATTACAAACTTCTACGCTACAAAAACAAGCTTTTCCATGATCTCTCAACACCTCTCCTTGAAGAAAAACAAATTTCAAAGATATATGGGTGAAGAACTTACTAAGAGTCTTGTTTCCTTGAGTTTTCTTGAAATTTCTTCCACTTTTAATGTCCTAGCCTCCCCAGTCCAAATTTAGGTTTAGCTTTAAGAGGAGTTTGTTGTTTCTTCTATTCTTTAAAAGAAAAATACAATATATTTGAGAGAAAGTGATATGGGGGACTCCTTAACATGATTTATGAGAGTGTGGAGATAGTGGGTTTAAAATTCTTAAAAGACTATTTTACCCCCTACTGCCTAAGACAATTACATGTCATACCAGTCCTATATCTTTTATTTTATTTCCTTATTTCCTTTCTCTTTTTCTTTTTTTAATTCGAGTTTTACTAGTTATATCTAATTTTTTGAGTTATTACACTCTATATGCATATACTCTAAACTATTAACTATCAAGGTCAATTAGCGTATCTATAGCATCTCATTATATCTTGGAGTTCATATTTCAAATTTTCATCAATAACATAGGATATCGATAAACTTACATTTACAAAATAAATAAATAAAACTTTTATATGATTTATTTTAGGGGGGAAAAAATCAAAGATCATTTTGCTAATTTTATGGCATCATTGTAAAATTCAAAGAAAGCAGAGAGTGTTTTTTGAAAACCTTAAATCTAGTAGTTTAGAAATCTTAAAGCATCACATCAATTCTCCATAATTTGATTTAAGGAGATTTTTCACTTAATTCCAATTGAACTCTCACTATTTTATATTCCTATTTTCTCCAACATTACTTAAAGAATATGGAGAGGAAGTACAATTTAGACAAAGAGACATTTTAGGAAGAGATGAGAAAGACATGATTATAGGAAAGATGGATAGACATAATTATGAAGGAGTTTAGAAAGAAACTTAAAACTTGGGGGTGGGGGCTGGGTGGATAAATGGTGCTTTATATAAAAGGAAAATTACATAAAAGTCTCCGATATTTATCTATATGTACATTTAAGTCCTTATCCTTTCATATAATCCATTTCAGTCATCTTTTGAAGTTGTGTGAAATAAATCCCTCCATCACTCCTATTACTTTTTCCATCCTTTTTATTTGATGTGTCATTTTATGACATTATTTTTAAATAACGTAGAACCAAGCCAGCATCCACATCATCATAAAATTAAAAAACACTTTTGACCCTCGCTTTTTGACATGACCGATGACCTTAAACCTAACATAAGCCAATCATGAAACATATCCCCGAATTGGTCGATGGAGAGAAATGCATGTTCAAACAACACCCTAACCTTATGAAACCCTTCACAATCGATGGAGAAAAATGTTATCCCTTACTAGCCATAACCTTAATTAACTGTTAGATTCAATACAGAAGGGAATCATTTGAAAACCCAAACCTTAGTCGTAAGCCTTGATAGAAATTGGTTGGTTGATTCTCGATAGAGAAGTCATACTCGTTCAGCTATTGGTGTGTAGAAGAACTTTTTTTGTTTTTTTTTTTTTTTTTTCTATATGTAGGCCCTTAAGTTTTTTGTTCGATACTATGTGTTGATTAAAAACCCAAACCCTAGTTACTATGTCTGTATGTTTTTTAAAAGAAGAAAAGCTTTGTCCTTTTTGAACTTAGTGTGTTGGTAACGATAATAACTAATATATTTTATTGGTATATTTTTTCTCTTTACAATGACATGTAGAAATGGACAATGACAAAAGCATTTGTGAGGCATGAGTTTTTTATGGTGGTAGACTGGTCCAAGTTCCAACTCAGCATTATGAGGGAGGAAATTTATATATTATTAGCATAGATATTGGACATATTGATATTGTCATGACTCGAGGGGGCTAGTCATAACAGTCACCGTATACCGTACAAAGAACTGTAGATTGAATTCCTTTATAATTGACAACCCTTTATACGATACACAAGGCTACGGCTACAGCTACAGCTACAGCTACAACTAACAACTAAGAGTTACGCAAGTGTAAGTAATATCATTTCATGATAATAATAACAAATTAAAAAAATATAAAATACAGTCTATTTATATAATAATTTACAGATAAGAAGTCTAAAGCACTTCTTAAGTCAAACTAGTATCAGTTTATTACATAATCAGATCTATAATCTAGATAAACTATCATAAGTACACTTTGATAATGTTTTGCTCCCATATTGACCCCCTGATGAACAACTTACCTCAGGCATGCGGCGGCCTGACTCTACGAATAACTCGACTTATGAAAAATTACTATAAGGGTATAAGCTAACTAGTTTAGTAAGATAATCCCCTCAACCATACAGCAATCAAGTTATACAATAAATAAGTTTAATCAAATAAATGCATGTCAACCAGAATGCCAAACAAATACATACAGGTGACTAAGTACTGTATGCAACTCAAATTTAATGCCTTCCAAAGTCAAGGTTGAAGATACATTGACACAGTCAGATTTGAGTATCATATTAGAACTTATCTCATAACGAAACTCCGCGTTTCGTATTTAAAATATAATGGTATATCTATTATTAATTTTATCAAAAACGAGTTCTACATATGATTGTGAGTAGGTTCACACATCCCTCACTCACCCCTAAACAGAGGCCTTTAGACTTGACCCTTAGCCTAGTGGTTGGTGCCTCCAACGCCTAGTAATCCCACGAGCTAGGATAAGGTCATATCGTATGTGTACACCGTACGAAATCTATAATAATCAAATAATCAACCTACGTATGGCCTTTCGCTACCTCCATGTAATGTAATAGTCGAAATTAGTTATGCAGTGCATGATTATATGTGTTTTGAGTTAACTTTTTTTAGTCAAGTAAAATTAAGTCTTATTATTTAGTGATTAATCAAGGTCACAAACAATCAGTTCTTAGTGAATCTACTATGTAACAATCAATACATTACTGTAATTTAAAGTAAATTCACCGTTAACAAACAATTATCATACAAAAGCATAACCTAACCCCATACAACATTCAATTATTGATCATAATTTATATTCACTAATTACATACACAAGCAAGTATGGGATCATTAGGAAAACTCACTCAACCATAATTGACTCAAGGATCGTAATAATCTAAGGGCAGCTTAAGGTCAAGGTTAAGATCACTTGAGAATAAGGAATATAAAAAATTATAAGTTTAAGAATTTAAAACTAAACTAGTATCATAATTTGTAATGTTTACTTTACTTAGTTATGTGAAATTGTTGATTCGAACTTTTTATCGAATCGCGTATAATTTTTTCGTTTTAGCTCGGATTGTTATGAACTTATAATCATTTTGATCATTTTTTAGTGTATTTTCTTATAGCGAGATCCGTTTTAGACTTGTGACTTGCAGTTAATATAAAAATATCACAAAATTTATTATTTTAATTTAAAAAAGTTATAAAATATTAATTTTAGCTTTTTCTTAGTATATTTATGATTTAATAATTATTTAAATCATATAATTGATAATTTTATTATTTTAAGCTTATTTTACCTTAATTACTTATTTTTACCTATTTTTGAGATTTTAGACTTATTAAAATTATTATTATTATTACTTTTATTTTTATTATTTGTTATTTCCTTATTATTTACTTATATTTTACAATACACGCATACATATATATATATATGAATATTTATTATTATACTTAATTAATTTTTCTAATTTATGTAATTAATGGTACTTATATATATATATATATCTATTTCCTATATATATATTTATGAACTTATTTTACGTAGCAAATATTATTGTATAGTATATATTATTTAATGCACGGTATACTTTATGTATGAAATTAGTTTGAATTCCATTATATACTTTATGCTAGACATATACGAATAATATGTATGAGTATAATATAGATGTCTTTATATTTTATCTACAAAATATTATGTTTATATATGTACATGCATACTATCGCGTCACTTATACATACCTGGTATACATAAAAAAAAAAATACTTACTTGAATACATAAATACAAAACATAACTAATACATGTATATATATAATATACCAAATACTAGTTATATATAATACATACATACATAGATATATTGTCGTGTATATGCATATATATATATATATCTCAATACTTTAATTAGTAAAAATACTAACTACATACTATATGTATTCCTATTGATACATACATGTATATATATATATACCGTATATGCTACCTAATAGTATATATATGTATATATTTCTACATACATATGGTTATACATACATAAGAAATACATACATATATCTTAAGTTATCTACTCATGTATATGTACATGTATATGTATAAGCAATAGAATACTTAGTATATATATGCACATACTATATAATATATATATATGTATAAATAAATATACTTACCTAATTATGTTGGTAATAGTCTCTTCTTTTTCTCCCCCTTCCTCTTTTTCTTCTTGTTCTTCTCGGTTTGGTTTTTAGTTTGTTTTTCCTTCTAGATTTTTTTTCTTTTTCTATTTTGTTCTCCTCTCTTCCAGACGTGAACAGTGGGGGTTATAAAGCAAATGAATTGAAGAAAATATCAAGTAACAAATCTTAACAAATCACTTATTAATGAGGATAAGACATGTGTTTAAAAAGATTTGTCTTTACTTCATAAATTTGTGACACTTGTACACTATTATTTTTCACACATGGGCTATTGTAAGAATGACTAAAAAAAAAATCATGTGGAAGATAAAAATTATAAGAAGGGAAATGAAAAGAAAAAAAGAAAGAAAATAGAAAATTAAAAAAAAATATATGTAATTTTTCGAAACATAAAAATCATAAAAATAATCATTATAAATTAATTTTGGAATTTTATGAGAATTTATTAATTTAATTGGTACCCGTTACAATTATAATTTTTACAAGTTGTTTTAAGAATTTCGTTAAAATTTTTATGTGATTATGCGATTTAGTCGATAATTGCAATCGACTACAATTATATCACTATTGAGTGATATTTAATTATTTTATAGGCTTGAAGTTATAGTTTTAGAGTTTCAATCAAGTTCGGGTTCGATTTTAGGTAATTGTGTATAAATCGGATTTAGGGTTTTAGTACGCGATTTAGGATTTCGATTAATTTCTAAGGTTTTTATTATCAGTGTTATATTTGATTTATTAAATTTCATAAACTTTTATTGTTACTAGCCTTATTGACTCATGACATAATTTAGGACACTCGGACTTAAATTAGGGTTCAAACTACCGATTTTCTAAGGTTTATAGATATACTTGACATAAAGAGACAAAGAAGGTAGCTTCAATAGGACAGCAAAGTTCGGCTTCCAAAATTGCAAAAAGGAGTTTGATATTTTCTCCAAGGAAAAGTTCAAGAATATGTGTTCGTTTTAGTGCGGCAAAGAAAATGTCATTTGACAAGGACAGCCCATTAATAATAGAATGATAGACTTTCATATATGAATATTTAGATAATATCTACAATTGTAGCTTTGGTACTCTTTAGCCTCTATTAGGTTGCTTTTGTTGGTCTTTTCGTATTTTTCAATGGAACGCTTAGAGACATTATCCTATTTTGCTAAGACAACTTAAAGCTAATGAAGTCAAATGATTTTGCTGCTACCATGTGTTTCATATGTGGTAAGTGCAGGGCAAATAACTTTGCTGAGATTTTAATTGATTTTTATTTTGTTATAGTTGGTTTCTAGTTTGTTTCATTCTATGGCATTGCTCTATCTAAGTTATGGTTGGGTTGAATGTCTAGTTCCATGCTGATGAATGCAAAGATATGTTTAGATTGTTTTCTGGACTAGACACTAGTAGGCTGCTATTAAATGGTTCAACTATTGCCAATGCAATGAATTTGCTAGTCCAATGTTATGTTATTAGGCATGCTTGCTAATAAGTGGAATTTATCAATTGGTTGGTTTGAATTGTTTAGTAATGCATGGAGCACATTTGTTTTTTACATGTTTAGTTTGCATCAACATGCTCTAAACCATGTTATGCACCAAGATGTTCTTGATCCTTAAATAGTGGTGAGCTCCATTTTCAACCTATACAAGTTTCTTTGCTTGATCCTTGATCCTCTCTAGATGTTTAGTGATTTTAGATGCTTATCTGAAGTATGTTGCTGAGGTTATTCAAATAGTTGGTGGTTAAGTGATTTCCCAAATGCTAAGTGACTTTAGATGCTTATGTAAGCCTTAGTTTAATGTTTTTAATTCATTTGTTACTTTTGGCAAAAAAAAAAAAAAAATTTCATTTGTTGCTATTAGATTGGTAAGTTCCAAAGTTAGTGCCTTAGACTTTTTTACTCTATGGTTCTCCATATTTTGTCGTTAGCTAATGTTGTGATTATTTTAAGAAGTTCAAGTTTGTAGTCTTATGCAATTTATAAGCAAACTTACTCTCTTGAAAAGGCTGGATTCTCACCTAAAGGAGATTAGGGATTATCTTCACCTCATCATTGAGGTAAAGCTCCTAACTAATTGAGATATTCCATAATAGGGTAAGGGCCTAGGCTAAAACTTTTAGGAAGCTTAGCTAATATGCCTCATTGTATCATTCTTCTAATAAGAGCACTATCTTAAAGTTGTGTAATTCTCAAAAGCATTTGTTGTGTAATTAACAACTACTATGATAACTAAGACAATGTATACTATAAGTAGATAAGTGGTTGTTTTTGTCATGAATGGAAGTTTCAGTTGTAATATCCTCTCTTAATGTTATTTTTTAGATTTATCATTTCTCAATTGTAGTCCAAAACAATTAGCAAATGAAAATTTTATGGTCCACCTATTTTTAGTTGCTCATAGTAGCATCAAAATTTGAGGTTCAAGCAAAAATTTCAAAATGAAATCAATTTAAGCTTGTACATTAATGGTCTTACTTGATAAAGAAGCTTAATCTTACATTCAAAGAATTCACTAGACACCTCTTACATTCAAAGAAGCTAACTCTCTACTGTATATAGTAGCAACCTTAGTTTACTTGGTATGGTTCAAATCCCATGTACCTATAGTTTTATTTTGTGGCTTATCTAGCCATTTGAAAGGAATTTTTTTTATTTAGTGAAGTCAAGCTATCAAAGACAATTGAATAGAAGTCACTAGCAGTAAGTAAATCATTTATAAACTCTTCTTTAGATGAATCTAACTTGTCAAAGATAATCCAGTCAATAAAAACTCTCCTAAAGTGAAACATGACATTTGGAGATGCTATAATAATGTTCTTGCAACAAATTATAATTTGTTTATGAGGAAATGTCATCCTACACCTTATTGCATTTTTATGCAGATGATGAGTCCATTAAGCTTATCATTTTTCATTGTAAATGGGTGAAGGTGGTGTGTGATTTTAACAGCTTGGATTAAGGATTGACTCCTTGAATAATGACAATTTTGTTTCATGGTTGACAAATTTAATTTTACAATTTCAACATATGGATGGAGATTGGAAATTAATGATGTAGCAGCTTTTCTAATTTTTTGGCATATATGAAAGAGTAGATGTGAATTTGTCTTTGGATGCAAATCATCAATGCATACACTCATCGTTAAAAGAATAAAAGAATTTGTTTGTCAATAAAAATAGTGAGAAAGATGTTGCAATCATGTAGATCTCTTCCTAGAAAGTTCATACCTAGAAAACCTTCATTCTGGAAGCCCCCTAAAGAAGAACCTCTTTCAAATATATTTGCAATAGACAGCTCTACCTGATTTATAGTAGTTAGTGCTATAAGGAATGTGAACTAAAGAATCTACATAATAACAAGGTATAAAACATAAAAATAACCAAAGCAATATATTCTTTTACTTCTAAAACATAACAAAACTACATTGAGGTACCTTCCACTCAATAATATACCTAATAAACACTCTCTTACATAACCTATTGAAAATACCAAGCCACAAATTCAACTACACCATAAGCCCTAAGCAATTACAATGAACCAAATAAACATCATTATAGCTCTTACTATAAACAATGTAATTTGTAGTACCTTCTTAAGGTATGCCTTTAATTTCTTCCCAGGTTCTAATTTTTCATTCAAAATTATTACTTCATCCTTTAACTCTTGCAACTTTGAAATATCATCACCATCAAGCTAACTCAAAATAACTTCTTCTATACATGCGAAGAATTAGGCATCAATCTACTTGTGGAAATTATATCCTCTCTCCTTCCACATTAGGCAGGTCAAGAACCTTCTACTAAGATTCTTTTGTGTCTATGAAATTGAGATATGAGCCAAAATTCCATAGTAACATTTCATGCTACACATGTGCCCTGACATTTGGGAGTTATCTACAATATTTGAACCCTCTTTTGCATATTCCCTTCTTCATGAATTTCCTTGACTCCTTCTAGTAGATCTAGACATTTTTTTTTCTAATGATTTGCTACAAGGATATAGAGGAGATGTTAATTTTGGGAGTAGCATTTCACTTTGCAAACTCAAGGTCATGATTAAGGTTAGGGTATTTGTGAGGGATGTGAATTTTTCAATTTAGGGTTTTCTAATGGGCATTTGCTATTTTAATCCTCTTGAACAGTTTGGTGAAATTTTGTAGGTGGATAATTGGGTCTATGGGTATGCGTTTAGTGACGTAGATGTTGACTTAGCTCCACATTTCTTAAGAAAATTGTCACAAAAAGCCATGAACACAAGTAACTGGGAAGGGGGAAGGACTAATTTAACGAAACTTAAAAAGGTTGAGGACTAAAATGTACTAAATGAAAGGTTAGAGATTGAATTGAAAAAAAAAGTCAAACGTTAGAGACTTTTTTGTATTTTTCCCTTATATAAAAGTATTTTATCTTCACATATTAGTATTACATGTATTAGTTTTCTATGACATTTAATAGTCAATTCAAGTGAGCTTGATAATTTTAATTGATGGATTAGATAAAGAAAGAATTAGGTTTAGTCTTGACCTTATAATTAATTTTCCTTATTTATATAATTTAAGCTAATTTTTAGTATAATAAAACTATAAACCAATATTTTAGAAAGTATACGTAATGAGTTAACTTAATATTCATAATTACCAGATTTTAAACTACATATTTCTATGAGTTTATAGTATTTTTTGTAGAATTAATCAAACTCATGTACTATTTATTATGTGATTTCCTAAGCTGACAAGAAATCCAAATAGGCATGACCATTGGTTGGGGGAAGACTTCTGAGAGCTTGTAAGAGGGAGTTAGCCACTTTTGAAAAAAGCCTTGTGTATTCTAATCGTAGTTCCAATAGGGATCTATACATACGTGATGGAAAAAGGAAAATAAAAAAAACTACCATCTCTTAAGTTTGGTTATTTTTGAGGTTGTACATATTTTGTAAAATCAAGCGTAAAGTTGAATTCTGTTGTAGTACTCTTTTGTTACAAATGGTTTTTTTTGTTAAATGTAAGCAGGTTAATGTTTGTGATGTTGAATTCTAAGCAATGCCAAGATGTGACATTCTTTATGTAATATCAAAGCATAAGTTAGAGACCTTAGTATTAAGTGTGTAGAAGGTAGCAAGGTATCATATAAACTTAACATTATTAGTAGCAATTGTTGTAACAAAACTAACCATGTATGTTGTGTTTGCTATTATCTAAAAAATGGTGTAAACATATGCAAGTGGGGATCTTGGTTCATTAATCCAACCCTAAAAGGTAGATGAAGGAGGAACAATGACCTTAACTAAATCAACCTCCACCTCTATGGGTAATGGATGTGGTACAACATATTGTAACCACCTTGGTTAGAGCTAGTGGAGTGAATCGGATAAGCAAGCTCAAGTGCAACGTATAGTCAAACCACTAGATGAGATGAAAACCGATCCTTTGGCTACTTAAGAGTAGATCAATTCGTCAGAAAAGGCATTTGAACTGTACAAGGTGGAAGAGAATGAGAAAGTAAGGATTGTTGCTTTTTTTTTTTTTTTTGGATGGACGTTTAGATAAATGGTAGAAGGGTAAGAAATGGTCAATGGTAGAACCAATTGGTTGGAATGCCGTTATGGACGTATTTCTGGAGCATTATTTTCCCAAATGTGTGAAAAGTACTATAAATTAAAGTAAGCAAGTATGACTATTGAAGAGTATGAACGAAAGTTTAATAGGCTATTGAAGTTTGCTCCAAAAGAAGTATAAAATAATGAAGTTGCTAAAATCGATAGGTTTAGGGTTAGACTTGATCTTTATTTTTTGCTGAGTTAAAAAGAATAAGGTTAGTGTAATATGCTGATATTGTTAATAAGACTCGTTAATCGAGCAAGCTTATGATTTATGAAGGGAAGTTGATGAAATAGAAAGCAAGAAAAGGAAGCTCATAAGGAATTCTAGTGGCAGCCAAACATTTGTAAAGGGGAGGTAAGTTTATGAACCCCCTGCTAAGAATTAGAAGTTAGATGGAGCTACGCTCTTATATTGGAAGTATAATGGTAGGCATAGAGTTGTGGAGTGCCTTAAACTATTAAGGCAATGTTTTAGATATGGAGATGCTAGGCATTTGGCTAAGTATTGTTAGAACTCGAACACTACAAATATATAATGCCATAAGTGTTGCTAGATGGGACATAATACCTTTTAATATAATGCAAACTAGCAGGTAAGACCAGATCAAACCCAAGCTAATAGGACAAGACTTACCAAAAGAATTAACTGACCTAGAGGGGTTAGAGCCAAACTTAGAGTTCAAGGAAGGGTATATACAATCTAGGACAAAGAAGATAAGGATGGCAACACAGTTGCAGGTACAAGTTCTGAACCTCATGGCTTCAAATAACTTTATATGATTATGTGTTGCATGCTTGCTTAAATCCTATACTTTAGCATGATGATATAATTGTGATTGTGATTGTTATTATCAATGTAGGATTGATTCGCCTAGAAGGTAACTATGCTTATATATTGTTTGACACAAGAGCAATACATCTGTATGTATCCAAGGAATATGATGATACCAATAGAAACTCTGAGGTATGATCTGGTAGTGATGACCTCCTCTAGAGGAGAGCAAATCATGCAACAAAATTTGAAAGGAGGTAATGTGTGCATAGATCTTCATAAAATGTTCACATAATTAGTAGTATTGGATATGAAAGGATTTAATGTGATATTGGGGATGGATTAGCTAATTGAACATCGAGCAAATGTTGACTGTGGAAGAAAGATAGTGGTATTCAAAAAGGCTAATAAAGAGGAGTTCCATTTCAAAGGAAGCTCTAAAAGAACAACCCTTCGAATAGTCTTAGCAAGTAAAGCCCAAAAGTTATTAAATAATGGTAATATGTGATATTTAGCCTCAATAGTAGATGTCAAGTTAAAGAAGTGAGATTGAAAGATATACCAATAGTGTGTGAATATCCTAAGGTCTTTCCTATAGATTTGTTTGGACTACCATTGGACAGAAAGATTGAGTTTACTATAGATCTTGCACCAGGTATTGTACCTATCTCTAAACCTCCCTAATGCGTGGTTCGAACTGAATTGGTGGAACTAAAGAAGCAACTACAGGAGTTACTAAACAAGGATTTATAATGCCAGTAAATCTCTATGGGGTATACCTATGCTCTTTGTTAAAAGCAAAGATGGAAGTTTGAGGTTTTGTATAGATTATTGAGAGCTGAATAAAGTGACAATTAAGAATAAATATCTGCTTCCTAGAATTGATGACTTATTTGATCAGCTAAAGGGATTTGCTATGTTCTCAAAGATAAACTTACAATTTGATTATCACCGATTAAAAACTAAGGAAGAGGATGTACCTAAAATTGCCTTTGGGATTAGTTATGGGCATTATGAATTCTTAGTAATGCTATTTGGATTAACGAATGCCATTACCACATCCATAGACATGATGAATTGTCTCTTTAAAAGGTACCTAAATGAGCTTGTAGTTGTGTTTATAGATGACATTTTAATATACTCAAGGAATAATGAGAAACATGTGGAACACTTAAAGATCATGCTTTAGATCCTTAAGGATAACCAACTATATGAGAAGCTAAAGAAATGTGAGTTTTAGCTAGAGCAAGCAAGGTTCCTTAGACATTTAGTATATGGTACAGGAATAGTAGTTGACCTTATAAAGGTGAAAGTAATGTCGAAGTAGGTGAAACTAACTACAGTAACTAAAGTTAGGAGTTTGTTTAGAATGGCTAGTTATTATGCAAGATTTGTATAGGACTTCTCTAAAATAGCCATACCATTGACCTAATTAACATAGAAAGGTGTTAATTTGAATGGAACAACAACTATGAAAAGAGCTTCTAGGATCTTAAGAGATGGTTAGTAAGCACTCTGTTGTTAATAGTACCAAATGGAGAGCATGCAATCTATTGTGATGCCTTAAGAAGTAGATTAGGATCTGTATTCATGCAAAATGATAAGGTGATTGCTTACGCTTTAAGATAGCTTGGACCACCTGAGTGCAACTATTTGACTTATCATTTAGAGCTCATAATTGTAATATTTTCTCTAAAGATTTGAGGGCATTATCTACATGGTGAAAAATGTAAGGTGTTCACTAATCATAAGAGCTTAAAGTATATTTTTACACAAAATGAATTGAATTTAAGACAAAGGAAGTGGTTGGAATTACTATAGGATTATGATCTTACGATTCATCATTACCTTGGGAAGGCTAATGCAATGGTAGATGCAATGAGTAAAAAGACATTTAATAGTGTCACTATACTCGCAACAGATAAGCAATAATTGATTGAAGAAATAGAGAATATAAGCTTGGAGATTGTAATAAGGGGAAAGAGTCTTATGCTAGCTAATTTGAAAATACAACCCATACTGCTTAAGCACATTAATGAAGCTTAGAAGGGAGATATAGTACTATAAAGGATCAAAGATAGTATCAAGTAATACCCTTACTTTAAAATCGATGACAAAGGTATATTGAGGTTTAAAGAAACACTTTGTATACCAAACGATTAGGAAGTTAAGAAGGTAATTTTGGAAGAAGCACACAATACAAGATATTCTCTATATCCTAAGAACAATAAGATGTTCAGGGCTTTAAAATAAAAATTCTGATTGTTAGGAATAAAAAAGGATGTAGCACAATATATTTCATAGTGTTTGAGTTGTCAAAAGATAAAAGATAAACGTTAGAAATCGGGAGATTGTTAAACCATTACCTACACCCTAGTGGAAGTGGAAGCACACAACAATGGATTTTATGAGTGGTTTACTAAGGATAAGGTGACAACATGATATGATATGAGCTGTAGTGGATAGACTCACAAAATTAGCACATTTCAAAGTTATAAGGCAAAGGACAACATTCTCTTAGCTGATACAAACATATGTTAAGGAAATAGTTTGTTTACATTAGGTTTCAATGTCAATAATCTCATATTGTGATTCTCATTTTATGTCTCGATTTTGGTAGTCTTTGTATGTAAAGATAGGAACTAAGCTAAATTTTAGTACTGTTTATCATCCCTAGGGTGATGGGTAGTTTAAGCGAATAATACAAACTTTAGCAGATATACTAAAAGCATGTGTAATGAATTTTGAAGGTAGTTGAGTTGATGATGTCATGACCCTAAAGGGAGCCTAGTAGGATTGCTTCAAATTTTTATATCACGTATGTACCTAAGATATAAAAATTACATTGTAAGTCAGAGATTGCAAGACTTTAATTAATTAATCACTAACATTTTTTATTTTTATTTATTAGCATATTATCAAATATAAATGACTAAGGATATCTAAAATTCTATAGTTCTTTAGAACCGTAGAGAATCGGTATCCCCTACCAAATAATAAGATTAGGTAGTAAAGTTCTAAAATTTAAACTTACTGAAATTACAAAATCTAAGGATAGGAATAATAATTACATTTAATGTTCCAAACCAGCTATACAATCTATCTTTAGATTCTATCTTCTAAGACATCTCAATACTTGTACTCAATGCTCAACTCTTAACTTGTGCCTAGTTATCAAGCAACCTCTAAGGAAAAACTATTGGAGAGTAAGCTACCTGAGCTTAGTAAGTTATCCCTCATATTATACTATCAAGCAATTTATTAAGCAATTAATTAATAGATACATGAATGCATGAATAAACAGTATACTAAACAATATATGTAATTGATCGATATTACATACAACATCAGATTTAACACCCTCTAACGTAAGGGTTGGAGATTCATCAACATTAATCACAACCAGATTCTAATACCTAAGTTTTTAACAATAAATTGAAATTCCATATTTCATAAAACATATTTCCATTTCCAAAATCTAATTGTATACAAATTCCCAAGTCTAGTAGTATAGTAGCCTTCGTAGTCTACACTTACGCCCTATAGTAGTGGTCTCTAGACTCAACCCTTAACCACTTATGATTAATGTCTTCGATGCTAAGTAAGCTTGTGAGCCAAGGGTAGGGTTTTTGTTGTACAAGTGCTCATATACTGTGCTAATCAAATCATGTGGGAATCACATCCTTACAAGGCCCTTCATTACCATCCATGTAAGGTAACAACCGGAATAATAAATGCAATGTTCATGCTTATGCAAGATTTATTTAATTTAAGATAAGTCGAATAAAATTAAGTTAAATTATTATGTGATAAACCAATATTAGTAAACTATCCAAATCATGTAGTGGCCAATCATATAGCCAGTTCTTCAATCATCACATTTGATAATATTTAGCATAATTTAACTATCGATATCAAGCACATGCACATCCGTAAACTTTATGCATCAATTTATTAATATATAGAATTTAGGTGCACTAACTACAAGTATAAAACAAATATAGAGTCATTGAACGTGCTCACTTAATCAAAGCCAATATGAATCCTAGTAATTAACCGGTAGTTTGCCTTCCTAATTGATGTCTCCTGAAAAATAAAATAATAAGAACTTAATGAGTATCCAGATATAATATTAAACAACTTAATTAGCTAACTATCTACCTTATGATTTTTGTTTCCACTTAGGTATTAAATCGAATGTAACTTTTTTATTTTAAATCCAATTTTTGTAGATTTATAGTCAATTTTTATTGTTTTCAAACGTACTTTCATATAGCGGAAACCATCTTGGATGTTGAAACCTGCATTTTTCAATATGGGCCCAAAATGTTATGACTTTTGTTATTTTGACCTAAATAATTTTATTTATACATTTTAAGCTTTTCTTTATTATTTTATAATTTGATTAATTTCTAAATTTTATATTTTTATAATATTATATTTTTTAATCCATTTCATGTTAATTTCACTATTTCTTTATTTTTTAAGCTTAATTTACCAATTATGTTAATTTTCTTATTATTGTAATTTTTCCTAATTAATTAATTAATTATTATTTTCTTATTATTTTTGTAATTATTAGTTCAATTAATTATTTTGAGAAATTGCTGACGTAGCATTATTCCATTTGTCCATGTGGCAATTTTGCTATTTTCCTTAAGTTTTACACTTCTTAAATTTTGTATTATTATTATTATTATTATTATTATTATAGTTAATTAATTATTAGATACATGGGCCTTATATTTCTTTATGGGTTTTAGCCCATTTGTATATATATATATATATGTATATCTATTTTATTATATTATCTTAAATAAGTATATTATAAGTATGTATGTACTTATTATCTTATGTATATATATATATGTACATCATACTGTTATCATACATATATCTATATGTACACATATACTATGTACACATATTTATACTTTTAATATACTATTATTATACATATACAAGTATTTATACTCATTATTATACATTTTTATATACATATATGTACATGATATTTATTTTTTCTTAATATATTTTTAAGGGATTTTGATATATTACATATATACATATCTATATATATTTTCCGTTTATATATATATATATATATATATGTATAAATACTTAGTATTTCTTATATGTTTGTTTATGTACATATTATAATAAGCATGTATAGGGTATATATGTATATACTCTTATATAAACTTATCGTATTTTCTTATCTACTCACTTATATGTATATATATACTATGTATTCATATATGTATATAAACCGTATATATATTTGTATATATATACATATACCTAACTAAATTTATAGCATATCCCTACATATAAATATATATATCTATATGTATATTAGTATATATATACACATATGAACATCATTTCTAAAAGAAATAAGTTTATATACACAGAGTCTAATAGATGTATATGAAGTTCCTAACACAATACACTAAAATACATACTATCAATACATCAAATGCAAAAATACACAAAAATATACAAAGAAAATACATAAAACATAATTTACATGAAAGAACTAATACTAATAATATATAAAGAAGATAAGTTTATGAATATTTTTTGAAGAAAATCCTCTTTTTTCTCCTTCTTTTGGTGCTGTAGTATGGAGAGAAAGGTAAGTGAAGAAGATGGGAAACGGGAGGAAGAAATTTTTTTGTTTAAAAGAGAGGGAAATATAGATGATTTTCATGTATTAATTAAAAATAATTCAAGAGGTTTAAGGATGGTTCTAGAGTCCATACATGTCTCACAGCAATGAAGGGGAAAAAGGGAGAAAAGGAAAAGAAAAGAGTATTAAATGCATGAAAGGGACTTTTTTTTACTTTTGGTCAAAATTATAATGATAATATTGTGTATATGTAACAATTATAATTTAGAAGGAGAAAAAGAACATAAAAAGGAAAAATAAGGAAGAAAAGAAAAATAAGGGAATAAATAAATAAAATAAAACTTTGAACTCTCTTCAAATATTTCTCATACTATAAATACTATTAATAATAGTATATATTATAATTATAAAGAAAGTTATAAGGTATAGAATTTATTTTGACTATTTGACACATAAACAATAAATAAATAATAAAATCAAGTCCAAATAATTAAATTTATATAACATTAATTTATTTGCATATATATATAATTACTGATAATTATAAGATAATATTATCAATCTTGTAAATTAATTAAATACTCTTACGTTTATTAGCTTTTAAAAGTTATCTCTAATTGTTCGTTAGTGATTTCACACGATTTGGCGTATCGATCGATCGTTGTATCCAATTAAGGTTTTATTATCGTAAAAGTAAATTTTTATTTTTATAAGCTTAACGTTTTAGTTGTAAAATTTTTATCATATTCGGGTTTGATTTCTAGTGTCTATACGCATATAAGGTTTAGGGTTCTGATATATGATTAGGGTTTCAATCAATAATTTAAAGTTTTTCTCTTTAGAATAGTTTAGGGTTTATAATTTAGTAAAATTTTTAGTTTATCTAGCCTTGTTGACTTATAGAGTTATCTAAAACATTTAGAGTAATGATTTGCAGGGTTTACAAATGACTTACAACTAGTAGAATTTACCTATAACAATATTTATCATAGTACTATTCAAATGGCTTTGTATGAGACATTATTTAGGTGCAAGTGTTGGTCTTCAATTTATTAGGATGAAGTGGGGAACAAGCACATTATTGGACTGTCAATGTTACAAGACCTTAAGGGGAAAGACCTTAAGGGGAAAGTATAAGTAATTAAAGAATGAATGTAAACTATACTAGGTCGGCAAAATAGTTATGTAGATGTTAGAATGAAGCCATTAGAATTCCGACTAGGAGATTGAGTATTCTTGAAGATATCCCCAATGAAAGGTATGAGGCAATTCTGTATCAACGGGAAGTTAAGTCTTCGATAAATTAGCCACATCAAATTAAGAAAAAAGTTAGGAAAATTGCCTATGAATTTCAATTACCCAATGAGATGGCAAGAATTCATAATGTGTTTCACGTTTCAACCTTGAGAAGGTTTGTAGATGATCTAGCAACAATATTAGATGTACCTTTGACAGAGTTAAAGGAAAGCCATACATATATAGAGCATCTAGTTTGTATTTTGGACACAAAGGTCTAAAGATTGAGAAACTGAAATTCCCTGTAAAAATGGTTTTAAAAGAAAGGGCATTTAGTAAATTCCCTTCTTAACTAATCTATTGCTAACCAAGTTATATGTTGTATTTAATTATGGATTATAATAATACAGTGTGTGCTCTAGTCCATCATAGTTAGCATGGGCCCTATTTAAAACCTTAAGATACAAATATAAATATGAAAATAAAGAGCCCTCTTCACCTTTTTCTTATTATGACTTCCATTAGGTAAGGGACTCAACCAATTCACCTTTGTGATTTTATTGATTTTACCATGTAAGATTAATGACGATCTTATGATTACATAAAAATTAAAAGGATTGAGTGGTTATAATAATGAGTCTTAAATGATCAAAGAAATACAAGATTATGGTAAGAGTTATATCTTGTTAAGTTCTAATTTATAGTAGGTTGGAAACTAATCTTGTAGTTTATGAATTACACTTACGGTACGTTCACTTCATAGAATTGAAATTCTATTTTCTCTTTATTCCTTATTACAACGTTCACTTAGTTTTTTGCAATGGAATCATAATTCTGTAGAAATCCCTATTCCTTGAAGTTAAGCAATAGTGATTTCTTAATTCAACCAAAGAATTACAATTCCTTACCACTACTACTACTATCACTACTGCCACTACTGCCATCACCGCTATTACCACCACCACTGACCACCGTTGTTGCCGCCATTACTACCACTACTACCGCCACCATTACCGCTATTACCACCACTACCGACTATCGCTGCTGCCGCCATTGCTACCATCGCCATCACCACTACCACCACCACCGCCGCCACCACCACCATCTCCACCACCATGACCACTACTACTACTACCTACTACTATTATAGCTACTGCTATCACCACCAACCATCATAAGCACCGCCACTATCATTGCTATTGCTATCGCTATCACCACTGCTACCATCACCCCTACCATAGTAGTGTTACTATTACTATCACTACCATTGTAGCTATTACTACTACTGTTGTCGCTGCTACTACTACCATCGCCACCACCACAAATCACCGTAGCTATTACTACCACCACTACTGCTACTACCACCATTGCCATTGCTATTGTTACCACCACCACCAACTACTGTAACCACTGTAGCCATAGCTATCATTACCACCATCAGCTGCCACCACCACTGCTACCGTTACCATCATAACCATAACCACCTATTAGTTTAAGATTAGTTAAGAAAGAAAATGACCGAAGATAATTTAGTTATTAAAGTTATATTACATGTCTATTCTTAAATTGCTTATAAATTCATCTAAACAAAGTAATATGTATTATGCTCCTATTCCATTCCTTATGGAACATTTTATTTTTATTCCATGAAGTGAACGAGCTGTTAGAGTTTCAAAGGTTAATGACTTCATGGTGGCAATAGAAACCTTATGGAAGAATTATGGTTTTCATTAATTGATTAGATAAGGATCTATCATGGATTAATTTAACCTTTTATTAATTAAAAGTTATGATTTATGATTAATTATGAAGGAAAAGCTTGAATCTTACTTTTATATAAGGTGATTTATGTGAGGAGCATTCAAGGTTATTAATCCAATATTAATTGTAAACTTGAAATTCAAGTTTAAGTTTTGAGATGTTAACTTATTTAACTTATAAAAATAATGCAATGAAGTGGAATTATATATAATATGGTTGTACATATATTGGATATGCATTAAATATGCACATATATTGATATAAAATCATAAAAATATAGATAAAATAATATAAAATGGTCAAAATTATCTAGAAATCCATTTATAAGTCATCAAACTCATCCATAATCTCTAAATAACTTGATTAATAAAATTTAATGACCCTAATAAACCTAATTAGTAAAGGATCTTAATTGACTTAATTAACAAAGTTAATAACCTACAATTGTCTTACTTAATTAAAGTTAATGGCTATTAATTTTCTTAATTATTAAAAAGTAATCAAAACTTATAATTTAATATAATTATGCAATAATAACAAGTTATAAGTTAATCAGAAAAAGTAAATAGAACAATTGGAACAATCTAGTTAACCATATTAAGTTATTTTGTTATGGCAAGTTAATTGTAAGCTGGTCTTGATAAGTTGTTACTCATCTAATAAGTGTTAGTAGATTAGTTATATTAAGTATATAGATAATTAATTAAGACTCATTAGTTTATTGTTATTTAGAATAGTTACGGGGAAAAAAAGGTAAGTTACCCTACGAATAGATAATTGTTAATCTATAGTGATGAATTTAGCCCAAGATAAATTATATTCTTTTAGCTATAGTATTACCTCTTCATTTTAACTTAAAATTAGGCGTTGATCTTAGTCACGACTAATAGCCTATCTGTGCTTCAAATTTCTTTTTTCCTTTTCTAATTCAAGTTTAAGTGAGATAAAGAAAGTGGTGAATTTGGATAATCAATACCTACGTACGAGATGCTTACTTGTGATATGTGTTTGTTAAGCTAGTCGTTTAACTGGACCTAGTTTACTCTTAGACTTAGATGTGAATGTGTTGGGCATGCTTGGCTGGGCTCAAGGAACCAAAAGGACTGATGATCTTGGGGTAGCACCCTGATGATACTTGAGCAACATTTTCTTGAGTAGAGACTCGCTTAAAAATGATCCTGGTAGATTTAGGTTAATCATTGGTTTCTGGGGTGTTGGGGAGGACCTTATACCAATACTATATGGTATTATGTGTATCGGGATCATGAGTATCTCTATGATGCTTGATGAACAAAAATAAAGATAATTAAATGAATGGTTAGTGCATTATTATATTTTGCACTCGCATATATGATTAGAAAATTGTTTGTTCATGCAGGTGCTTGTGTATTCTATATTAGGCTTTGGCTCATTTCTTATTAATTTTTTTTTTTTAGATGTAGGTACTTAAGTAAAAAAATTACAAGATTTATTGGTTTTAGATATGATCAAGAAGATTACAGGGTTAGGATGTGGCAACTATAATTTCAACCATAAAGATGATAATTGAATTAAGATAGTTAGAATTTCATTATATAATTATATAAAGTCTTAATTTGAATTTTATGAATTTTGTTTAGTGCTTGTTATGATATATTTGAAGATTAAAAATTTATTGTGACCACTTGGAGAATACAACAAGTGATTTAGAGATATTGGTAAATGTTTATGCCTAGCATGTAAATAGACATGTAGGGAGCTATGGCACTCCAAGTTTTGGGGCATTATAGAAACTGGGCTATTAAATATATGAAGATCCTATGAAGTAGACATACTACCGAACAAGCAACATAGGAGTCTATAGAGTCAATGAGAGCCTAATGTCCTGAACTATTTATGCAAGGTTAATAATCTTATCAATTGTTGTTTTTTAACTAGAATTATGAATATATGTCATTCGGATCATAGTAAGTTTCAAGGATGAAACTTTTTTATGAGCGGTAAGATGTAATACTCTAAGGTTTCGAGCTCTTAAATTTAGAGTAACGAGTGAGATTATCTGTTTTAGTTCAAACTTCACGATATGGCTAAAAAAGTTAGAATAAGTAACTTAGTAAAGCTAATTTCTCAAAATAAATTATATAAAAGGTTTAATTTGATAAAACATAAGTTATATGTAAATTCGATATTCATTGAAAACTTGAAATTCAAGTTTCGATATGTAACGAGATCTTAGAGATAACTTATTTAACTTATAAAAACAATGAAATGAAGTGAAATTATATATAATATGGTTGTACATATGTTAAATATACATAATATGTATTAAAATGCACATATATTGATATAAAATCATAAAATATAGATAAAATAATATAAAATAGTCAAAATTATCTAGAAATCAATTCGTGAGTCATCAAACTCATCCATTGTAGGCTTGGCAGCAATAAAATGAGTTAAAAAGGATGAGTCATCAACCAAATTACAATGAAATGACACTTAACAACTAGTTATAATATGGAAAATAAGAGATTGACATATGGCACTAACTTTTCCCCATGTTATTGCCCTTAGCTTTATAAATAGGTCATCCACACTTCATTTACAACATTTTAATAGATTAGAAACATAAGAAAATAGTTCAAGAAATTTATTTTAAAAAATAGACAAAAATAGCACACATCTAGTCGCATCTTGTTCTGATAGTTACGATCACTATAAAGTGGTTGAAGGCCAATGGTTCAAATCACTCTATTTTCTGCCATAAAAATATTAAATCTTTGTAATTTATTATTGAAAAAAAATTACTTTGGGGTTGTTTTAGATTTAAATTAATATAGCAATTATATTTTGATGATATCATGAGTGGAAATATGGGGTCCTTAAGAAATTACTTTGTTTAGGTGGAAATTGCAATAATTTTTCAAAATAGTAAATAGTATTGCTTCAACCTAATTCTTAGCTCCTAATAACCTATGTTCAATTTACATGTGGAGTATTTTTTATAAAGTACATGTTTGGTATTTACTATATTTATTTTGAATAATTGTAATTTTTTCTAAATTAAGGAAATCATGGGTTTTCTTAAGCTAATTTTTAGCAAAATAAAGCTATAAACCAATATTTTGGACAGTATACATAATGAGCTAATGTGTTACTCATAATTACCATATTTTAAACAACATATTTTTATGAGTTTATAGTATTTTTTTTTGTGAAATTAATCGAATTCATGTACTATTTATTATGTAATTTCCTAGTATCACCTTATCAATTAGCTAAATAGTAATATAGTAATTAATATTATAAAGATGTTTGCTGACATTTTAAGTCCATAATGTATACTGATTAGTTTTGGAAAGTATCACTTTTAGGGTTTTTTTAGTTAGAATTAAAGTTTGTTCAAACCAATCTCGAAGTTACGATAATGTACAATCAAGTTAGCAGTGAAGAAGGGCATTTTCGACCCTAATATCATGTTGATTAGCTTTACTTCCTAGGATAGTTGAATAGTACTCAAAATGGCAATCATAATAATATAAAGTTTATTAAAATTAGATAAGAAATAAAGACGATAAAATCATTTGAAATTCAAAAATGTAATATCAGAAAGGTAAACAAAAGCTAACTTATAGGGGTTTGGTTCCCACTTATAGTTAACTTAGGGATAGTGCGTATTTTTCTTAAGTACAATAAGTAAGAAAGGACCACATCATGAAGTATAGGATTTGCATTACTATCAAGCCTTAGTGAGTGGATGTTTTTGCTTCTAAACTAGTAGACTTATGTCTATTTGACTTGGAGTTAGTTGTATAGCAAATTACAATTGTATGAGTGATTGATTGTGTATATGATTTCCTTAAATTTGTATTGATTGAGTGAAATGTTCTCTTCCTATTATGAATGATTTGCTGAGACATCTTATTGTGTGGAAAACTTAGAAAACAAACAATCCTTTTAGGTGTTCACTTAAGTGAACCTTGTACGAAGGGTTGAATTGGAAAGCTAAGACATAAAGTTGGAAGTAGGCCAATTGAATTGTTATTGGTATGGAATTTGATATTTATGCTTGATATTGGGTTGTTATATTGCTTGGTGCATTCATAGCATAACACAAAAGAACCTATGAGTCAAGTTTTATAAAATTTGAAATATTGCTAGGCTGGTTTTTGAGCATATAAAGTTGCATTGCTCAATCTATTATAGCCATTTCATGTGGTTTCGATTAGGCTGGGTGTAACAGCTCTTTGATGCCTTAAGTTCTTAGCCTTCATATCCAAATGCCCAAGAGTGTCAACTAATTGAATGAGATCTAAGCTGGGCTAAGATATTAGTACCAATGTAGGTTACGTACATGAGTATGGCACACTTTCCCTATATAGACCTCTTGTCTTAGTAACTCTCAATATGATATTAAATGCCTTGTGGTAAAGATGATTGTGAATGTCTATTATACTTGTGCCATGTTTTGTTTTATCTACTCTTACTTAGCTAATAGAAAGATGAGGGGATACCTATGTGTCATCGGGCTAAGAAGAAGTTTGAATAGGCACCACCATCGGCTAAGGAAAGACTTTTGAGAGTATATAGGGTAGAGTCAACCACTTTTGAAAAGAGCTTTCCTGTAATTTGATTGTAATGTTAAAAAGGATCTATACATAAGTGATTAGAAAAAAAAATTGTTATCTCTTAAGTTTAGTTATTTTTGAGGTTATACATATTTTGTGTAACCAAGCATAAAGTCGAACACCATTATAGTACTCTATTGTTATAAATAGTACCTTTGTTAATTGTAAATAGGTTAATGGTTATGATGTTGTATTCTAAGTAATGTCGGGATGTGACATTTATAGACAAGTTACAGGTTCCTAGACGCCTTAGTGTATTAACGTCTAAAGATAACACATGGCAAGCTATAACTCCCTAGCTTCTAGTGTGTTTTATAACCAAATGCTTTATTTACCAAAATAAGCTAAAGAAAATTACTAAATTGTAGATAATCTCTTGCATGCCTTGAGACAAAGCAATTAGAAGCAAAATTTACACTTAGAATAAGTAAACACAAGACACCCAATTGCTATATGTGACAACAATTGGCTTTGTCAAATGACAAACACTTAGAGCTAATAATTACGGCAGCAAGATTAAACCATTTGGGTTCTCTATCAACTGTAAATTTAAGAAATGTTATAACAAGAAGGATTGAGTCATACTATGTTAAGTGGAAACCTAAGTAACAATTAAGATGTGTGGACTACTTGTCAAATGAAGAATAAATCACCTCCTTCCCTAACTTTTTTTATTTTTTAATGTAATTCAACCAATTAAGCTTTTTAGTAATTGAGAAATGTCTTAACTTAATAAGGAATTAATCAAATAAAGAACAACAGAATTAGGAGATTAAAAGAACCCACCATGTTTTAGTATCAATAATTTGGAAATTAGGAGAAAAGGTATCAACATGAAGCTTAAAGTATGGCCACTTGCAAATTGAAGGAAAACTATCAAATAGTAAGAACTATTGACAATCATTTAGCAATGTGAAATTGTTGAAGGTTAAAAATCTGACATCTCATATTTCCAACCAACGAATTTTGCAATATCTAAATTATGTAAATCCAAGTGAATAATTCTTAAATATTCAAGGTAAATCCTATTCAACCTATACTTTAATGTGATATTTTTTTTATTATCAATATGATCAATAATTTTAGCAATTTCTTAAGAAAGCTCTCTATAATGCTGATAATATAATAGGGTTTTGGGAAAGGAAATTGATGTTCTATCAACATCATTTTTCATTATAGTTTTTCAATACCTAAAATTTATACATATGAAGAAATATTTCAAAAAAAAAAAAAAGGGAGTATGAGATTATAGTTATTTTAACCATTTCTCTAAAATTGTTAGTTTGTGAGTTGAATAGAATCAATGGTTTTTATTAAAATTAGTGGTTGAAATTGAATCATGATGATTACGGAGGCTTAAATATGATATTAATGAAATTTAATAAAAATAATGTGTGTAAATTAGGTCATTCTTGTAATTTACAGTAATTTATGGGATCAAATATAATTTAGTAAGTATAAGCAATTAATTAGTTTAATTTTGAGAATTTGCAAACTTGAAATACATAATTTTATAAGTTATAATAATTTTTCTAAAGTTAATTGAGTTAATATTCTAATTATTATCTAAACAACAATTATTTAGGTATATAATAACATAATCATTATTATGAATAAATTTAGTAATGTTTGTGATATTTACATGATTTAAAATTAATATTTTGATGAGTATTACTTAATGGTGAGTTCTAAAAGTGGAAAATTATGGTGATTAGTTGATTGTTAATCGATTTTAGGCTAATTATGTGAGTATTGTGATTAAGGCTTAAAATGGTAACATTCAAAGGATAATTTTGCAGTTTTATTAAGTTGGCACTTTGCATATGCTAAGGATATTTGAGTAACTCACTTAAGGATGATTGTAATAGTATAAAGAATGTTAAAATTTGACATAAATTGAAAAAAAAAGCTATGGTTATTAACAATTGATAATGTAAAAAACAGTAATAAGAAATAATAAACTTATATTGGGTACCAGTGCTCAATTGCTCATTTGTCATTTGTATATCTGTGTAATTTTACCTACCGTGAATAGCATGAAACAATTATTAGCTAAAATATTGAATTAACAGTTAGTTGACTAAATGGAAGTGTTGATGTTTGGAATTGTTGCTTTGGTGGTTGAAATGTAATAGTGAGTGAACCATAGTAGTGTCCAACAACAAAACACCACTAGTATACCAATAGGCATGGGAGCTATAAATGTTATATGAAATTATTATGTAACACAAATGTCTATATGTATGCCATATCATGAACAGATTATGTTCCATGTGCATGCATCTAAGCAATAAGCACTAATTTAGAAAAAGAAAAGATAATTGGCCTAAGGGTCATGAGTATTTAAGGTATGAGTATATATTTTCCCTTTAGTATTATGTACTAAGTTTAGAGTACAAGTGATGGTCGATAAAAAGTATAGTAAATATGAGATAGGAGTATTAACCTAAAGTTACCTACACATTAAGTCATTATCACCTCCTAGTAAGGTTTTTCATGTCATAAGGTCCTCAATGAAGTTGTAATGACCTAAGAGGTCCCTCACTTATGTTTGTGGTGACCTTATTAGTCCCTTAATTATGTTTGTGGCATGCCTCTATGATGTGTCTTTGAGGTTAGACATACGGAGAGACACTATAACAAAGCGATACAAAAGGAAACAAAGAAAAGCTAGCAAAGTCTAGGCAACTACCAATTGGATATAACACACCAGCTGATCCTACTCGGCCTACAATTTACCGAATATGACTCATCAATCTGAACTGAAGGGTCACTCGCCACTACTTCTTACTAAAAGAAATAGATAAGAGTTGAAGAATAATGAGAATACTAGGGTTGCTTAAAGGGAAACTTGTGAATATTTTGATAAAATAAAGGTGACATCTACTTATAATTAAGTGGGGGTTTATATACCCATCTGCTAGAGTTATTTTACATGTATGAAAAGACAAAATGGTATTCTTACAATTAGGTTACATAATACATATTAAAAAGGGTAAAAGAGATAAAGAATATTCAATATGGAAAGTAGACGATCCTTCTGGAATGTTGTGTTAGAAGATACATGTTGTTCAGTGGCTAGACGTGATGGTATAAAGTGGATGTAAAGAAGAAAAGAATTACAATCGGGGGCTGACCTGATTTGGATCAGGCCGAAGCTTGGTTAGCCATTCATTGTAGAGTAATCAACTTGAGTTGGGGTTAAACGTCAATGGTCGGTGTGGTTGGCTCGAGAGTTCGGCTTTGATAGTCTTGAGGCTATTTGTTTAGATATTCTATCATAGTACAACTACTCGATAGGCTCAATACGGGTGACAACTTGATAGTCAGGTCAGCAAAGGAAGGAAACATAGAGATCGGGATAGGAATTCTTATCTTGGATGGGGCTTTGAACTAGTGTTCTTCGAGTAAGTCCTTGAAGTCCTCTAGCTCATCTATGTATGATTGGTCCAAAGGGTAGATTCCTATCATCTGCCTAGGGGTCGAAAAGATTTATCCTCAAATTTGAAGTGGTCTCTAGCTCTTGCTCTTTTAAGGCACTTACGAGGTCTTTGTCTACTGGTTGGCAGGGAATTAAGTTAGATACATTGAAAGTGGAGGAAACACCATAGTCATTAAGTAATTCAATCTGGTAGGTGTTGCAGTTGACTTTCTTTAAGACCTTAAACAAACCATCAGCTCGAGGAGATAGCTTGCTCTTCTCAAGTGCGGGAATCATTTTCGGTTGAGGTATATCCATACTAAGTCTCCTGGTTAGAAAGAAACAACTTGGCGACCTTGGCTACCAATCTCTTGTTGTCTTTGATTGAACTTAGCGATCTTCCTAGTTATACCACTCTAGAAGGGTATTGTTTAGGTATAAGGGGATAGTAGGATTGAGGCCATAGATGACCTCAACTGGGCTCTTCCCAATAGTGCTATGGACAGTTCGATTGTATGCTAATTCCATAACTAGTAGTCACAGATTCGAGTCCCTTGAGTTCTTCCCCATGACAATTTTGAATAAGTTACCTAGTATCTTGTTCACTACTTCAGTTTGGCCATCATTCTAAGGGTGGCTACTAAGTTGAACATAAGTTTGGTTCCAAGTTTTCCCATAGAGTTTTCAAAAAATAGCTCAAGAATTTTGTGTCCCGATCTGAAATAATAGCCTTCAACACTCCATGTAAGCAGATAACCTCCTGCAAAAACAAATCAACAATACATAAAGCATCATTAGTTTGATGGTATGAATGAAGTGTGTCATTTTACTAAAGCGAGCTACTACAACAAACATAGAATCTTTTCCCCTAGATGATTAGGGCAATCTTAAGACAAAGTCTATGTTAAGGTTGGCCTAATGCAAGGTTAGTACTAACAAGGGCATATATTCTCCATGGAGCTTTCTTTTCCTCTTAGCTCGCTTGCACACTTCACAACCACTAACTACCTTATGGACATCCTTGACTAAACCAAATCAATAAAATTTTCCTTTAACAGATTAATTGTCTTGGTCTCCTTAAAATGACTAGATAATCCACTACTATGAGCTTCCCTAACCAACATCTCATGTGTGGAATAGTTCGGTATGTACAGCTTTCTTTCCTTGAAGAGATAGCTATCTTGGACATAATAGCCTTTAATAGCAACTCCATCTCTATACTGTAGTGCTCTACAATAGGATTGAAATGAGGATCATGAGCATACTACTTAATGATAAGCGAAAATTCCAATAATTTTGTCTATAAAGTGGTTAGCAAGGTTTGCTAACATGACAGAGCATTAGTGACTACATTTGTGCTTCCTTTCAAGTGTTGGATCATATACGAAAATCCTTCCATAAACTCCAACCACTTAGCTTATCACTTTGAGAGTTTGTTCCGACTCCTAAGATGCTTCAATGATTCATGGTCAATATAAATAATAAACTCTCATGGTAACAAATAGTGTTGCCAAATAGTAAGGGCTCAAAAAAGAGAGTACAACTGCTTTTCGTACATAGAATAGTTTAAGGTAGTACTACTATGCTTCTCAATATGGTAAGCGATGGGTTATTGTTCCTATATCAGGATGGCATTAATTCCAATGCTTGATGCATCACATTCCAATTCAAAGGGTTTATCAAAATTTGGTAATGATAGGATAAGCATCACATTCTAATTGAAAAGGCATGTCAAAATCTAGTAGTGATAGGACAAGGGTGGAGGTAAGCTTCTCCTTGATCTCCTTGAAGATTTGTTCAACTCGATCGTTCCATCTAAACCCATCACTCTTCTTTGTCAATTCAATCAAGGGGGCAGCTATGGTACTGAAGTTTTTAAAGAAACACCTATAGAAAGAAGCTAAGCTATGAAAACTTTGAACTTCAGTGACATTCCTTGGCATCAGCCACTCTAAAATAGCTCGAATTTTTTCCTCATTTACTTGGATTCCTTCCCCTAACACTATAAACCCAAGAAAAATCACTTTATCTTGGCAAAAGGTGCACTTCCTCAAATTCCCATATAACTTCTCAGCTCATAGAATATCAAAAACTACTTAAAGATGTTGAACATGGTAGTTCAAGTTAGCACTATATACTAATATCTCTTTGAAGTACACAACCACACATATTTTGATTGGAGGGCACATCACATGGTTTATTAGTCTCATAAATGTACTCGATGCATTGGTAAGTCAGAATGGCATAACCAACCATTTGTAGAGACCTGCTTAGTCTTAAAGGCAGTCTTCCACTCATCACCCGATCTCATACGAATTTGGTGGTAGCAACTTTGCAAATTAATCTTTGAAAATATTTTAGCACTGTAAAGCTCATCTAACATGTCATCAAGCCTCAATATTAGGTATCTATACTTGACAATGATGTAGTTGATTGCTCGAATGTCAATGCACATATGCCATGAACCATCTTTCTTTGGGACAAGCAAAGCAGGTACAATATAAGGGCTTATGCTCTCCCTCACATATCCTTGCTCTATGAGCTCATCCATCTATCATTTCAATTTAGCAGCCTACTCAGGATTCATTTTGTATGCAGATCGGTTCGAAAGGCTGACGTATGCTACAGATTAATATAGTGCTCCATACCTCGGATTAAGGTAGTCCTTTAGGTAGTTCCTCAGGAAACAAGTTGAAAAACTCATCAATCAGTCTTTAGATTTCCTCTTGGACATCTTTCAAATCTCTCATCTCTAGTAATCTCCTAATTAATCGAAACATAGGCTCATCGACCTTCTCAATAGTTCGGAGCTCTCTTTGACTCATCACTAGGGTCTTCTTCTTACTAACTCGAGTGAGCTGATTATGAGTTTCAGTTACTTGGGTCGGTGTCATGAGTTGCAATATAATCTTCTTTCCATCCTTAACAAAGGCATAGATGTTCTTGTATCTGTCATGAATAATACGTTAATCGAACAACTAAGGTCGTCCAAATAATAGATGCGAAGCTCCCATAGGGATGACATCACACACTACTTTGTCCCTGTACACACTCATAACGCTAAATGGCACGATTACCTATTCAGTCAAGTACAAAGCACCCTTATCGTGAAGTCAATGTAACTTGTAAGGTCAAAGATGCTTAGAGGTTGGTAGACCTAACCTCTGTACGAAGGACTGTGAATTATGTTAGTACTACTTCTTCCATCCACTATAATGATGCATAACTATCCTTTAATGGTACATTTAGTATGGAACAAAATTTCCCTCTAATCTTCTTAGGAGTTCGGTAGGGAACTTAATATTTATCTTAGTCCTAAGGTCATCACTTCTCCCTAGTCAGCATAGACACATGTCTCCTCTTCCTCCTCAGCTTCGACTTTTCCAACATCCTTAACCTCTTCAGGCCTACTCTCATTGATGCTATCCACTGTATCTCTTCGAAGCACCATGATACATCAATTTGGACACTCAGCAGCCATGTATCTGAAGCTTAAGCATTTAAAACACTTCACCTTGCTAGTCTTCCATCTATAGCTTTGCCCTCTTTCATATGTCCTCAGGGTTGGTTTAGTCTTACTTCGGCTTAGCTGGCTTACTCGGCTATTGCCAAGTCAATTATTCCTCTCCTTGACTTAACTTAAATAGGTTAATGCGGAAAAGGGGCACGAGAGAATGTTAGTTAAGTTGGCTTAGATCACCTTTTCTCTGTTCTTTGATCCTCTACACTATCTTAATTGCCTCTTCTAATGTATAAAACCTCTATACTTCTACAATGTTGCGAATCTCATATCTAAGCCCAAAAATGAACCTTGATACTGTGTAAGCCTTTGGTTCTTCTACATTGACTCGAATCATAAGCATCTAGAACTCTCTTATATAGTCATCAACAAATTGGCCTCCTTAAGGAAGTTCCTGCAACTTTGCAAATGTATCTTATAAGTAGGTCTCTAGCACAAATTTATCCCTCAACAACCTCTTCATCTCATCCTAGGTTCTTATACCTTGTCTTCCATCACTTGCTTTAGTTACATTCGGATTTTTCTCCCACATAGTGGCATACCCAGAGAAGTCTAGTGCAGCAAATCGGACCTTGACAGCATCGATATATCCATAACAATCAAATACCTTCTCAACCTTCTCTTCCTACTTCAAGTATTCATCGGCATCTCCACTTACATTAAAGGGTGGAATTTGGACTTTGACATTGTTTAGCCCTCGAGGATTTTAGCGTCCTCACTCTTATGCTCAATAATATTTAACCTCTTCTTCTTCCTCTCTATACTCCTCGACATCAATCTCCTCATCATCCTCCTCAATCTCCTCTAACTATAGCCTTTGTCTAACAGCTCGATTTGCTACTCCACCAGCTCGAGGGGGTCGAACTAAGCAATTAGCTCAATTACCTTGGCCATAGTATCTCTCAAGGGCATTTTCTAATGGGTTATAGTACTATACACATTGGGTTGTTGTTTGTTAACTTACATCACGGTAACCAGACTCTCAACAAGATTAGTGAGTTTGTCAAGCTTATCATCAACTAACCCAAAAGTGTTACTATCATTATGACCATGGCTAAGTTGAACACCACTATTTTAGTCCCCAATAACACCCTAAACTAGAATCTGACATGGTACAATACTTCTCAAACAAATTAACAACACAATACATAGAAAATACTGCTACTATACTACCCAAAACGTCAACTAACACACTAATAACTATAACTCTGAATAATCACTCGAGCATAACAGAAATGAACTTACTTTATTTCCATAGTGAAAAATAGAGTAAGAACGGAGTAACAATTGAACCACACTTACCAACACACAAATCTTCACTATAGCTCACAACTCTAAACTTACTTTACACGAACACATTGAAGCAGCTATGAAAGGAACACAACAGTTAAAACAACAAAGTGAACCAAAACTTTACTGTAACTTCATATACTCCCTCTTAAAACTGTGCTTTGATAGTAGCGAAGCTGATGCGTTTTCGGGGTCGAACACATGAAGAGATACCACAATGAAGCAAAACAAAAGGAGACAAAGAAAAGCTAGCAAAGTCTAGGCAGCTACCAATTAGATATGATACACTAGTCAATCCTAATCGACCTATAATTCACCGGATATGATTCACTAGTTCGAACTGGAGGGTTACTCATCATTACTCTATACTAAAAGGAATAGATAAAAGTTAAAGAGTAATGAGAACACTAGGGTTGCTCAAAGGGAAACTTGTGAATATTTTGATAAAATGAAGTTGAGCCAAAAGCACTTAATTTGTTAGAAATGATTATGTAGACCTTTCACTCACCTTAAACTCAATAGGGTCATTAGAAGGATTGTATCACAAACTATATTGGGATGACTCATAGAGTGATAGGAATTAGCCTCTTAAACTGATCACATGTAGCTGAGAAATATATCTTAAAAATAAAAGATATGTTAAATACATAATTATATGAGTACAAATACATGTTATACGTATGTAACAAATAAGTAATAAATATTAACATAATATATATATTATTATCAAATTCACTTAAAATTAACCCAAAATACATCCAATTGCAGCCAAAAAATTGAAGATTAATCTAGAACATTTCCTAAATGAACTATGGCAGTCTTAGAGATAGGAACTAGGTGAGTTAAAAGTTATTTTGTTATAGTAAAGACACCTCTTACTAAGAAATTAAATAAATAAATAGGAAAAAAATTCCTTCTTGGTCGCCTTATACCTTATAAATATCAATTAACCTCAAATATATCAAGTTTAGCAATTTAGAGTTTAGATTAGTATAGGAAAACAATTAGAAAAAGTCATAGGAAAAATAGAAAAAAATAGGAAAAACAAAGTAATAGCCGAGCCCTAGTAGTTCCACAACCCTCGATGTTCTTGTAGAGGACCCATTTTTGCCCTCTTTTATTTTTCAAAATTTTTAGGATAGAGTAAAGGGTATTAATTTAGGAAAAGCCAAAAAAATAAGAAATTTATAAAAATGCAAAAAATAGAAAATTTAGGAAAAGCAAAAAAAAATAATAAGAAATTTAGAAAAAATACAAAAAAAAATAGAAAATTTAGGGAAAGCCAAAATAATAAGAAAATTTAAAAAAATTGAAAAGTCACAAGAAATAGAAAAATAGAGGATTTAGGAAATTTAGAAAATAATAAAATTTTAGATAAGTTTACTAGAATAGAATTTTTAAAAATAGAGAGCCATTGGGCTTGGGCTTAAAATTTGAATTTAGCTTAGGCTAACTTAGTTCATATATGCAATTTAATTGCACATATAGACAAGGTACAGTTCAACGACTTAACAAATAAACACTTGGACATTTGACATTGGGTTTGCTTGAGATCATAGGTTCGAATCTCACTAAAGGCAAGAAATGCCTTTTATTCTTTTTATCTCAAAGTGTACACGATACATTGTCATGTGTTAAGGGTTTACTATGCTGTTACAATAGGGACATGTGGCATGCTACGGTTGGATGATACTGTTGATGTGGTGCTACATTAGTACCATGTCAGCATTTTCCTTTTCTTTTTCCCCTCTTTCCTGTGGTTTCCTTTCTTTTCCCTAGCAAGACAACTTCAACCCCGTCACTATAGCCACATTTTTCGTAATAATCCCATGCTTAAATACATTGGTCAATAAGCGATTCTTATCTTAGATATAGCTTACTTTGAGTTAAGATAAAAAAAACGTATCTAGATACAATTGTTTAATGAGTCAAATCAAGCTCTAAAAATCGGAAAAAAAAAGTTGGTCATCCAAAATTGAATCTCCTTAATTCAAGCTTTGGGATGATTTCCGAACATCCCATTCAATCATTTAGGCAAAAATAGAAGTTAGGGGCTCAATTTTGATGAACATTTAACTCTAAATCATGCCCAATTCAGAAATCGAATCGTAGGTCGTCGTCCTCATTCAATTTCAAATTAATGGATGTTGGATGTTTTTCCATCTTCAATTCGAGCTCCCAAGCCATAAAAGGAGCTCAAATAAGCAGCAGTAAGAGACAAAAATATCAAAAATGATTTAAGAACACCCTTTCTCTCTCTTTCTCAATCACTCTCTCTCTCTTCACAACCATAGCCTTTCTCTCTCTAGGCTTTCTCATCTAAAACTACCATTACGACTGACTTCATGGTGGTCCATAACCCTAATCCCAACTAATCATTCGACCCCAACCATTACTACTTAAACACCTCATCCACTATCGCCAACCATCGTACCCAACACCGTGACATCGTATCTACACCACGCAAACCCCAACCCCACCACCCCCTACCCAAATCCCCAATCTTAATCAAATAGTCATAAAAACCCATTTTCCTACTTCATTTTGTGCCTAGATTGCTTAGAATCTCTTTCTGCCACCGCTACTGTTGAGGATGCTGAGGCCTAACCAAGATTCAAGATCTAACCCACATTCCGACCTACAACCCATGACCAATCGACCCGTGCACCTCTCCCTTAGTCTAACCTTCATTTATTATTTGTTTTGTTGTTTAATTCGTTTGTTGTTTGATTTTCATTTTTATAAATTTATTTATATAATTAATGTAAATGTAAATGCAATTCTAGAAAAAAAATTGAAAAAAGGAAAAAAGAAAAAGTAGTAACAAAAAGAAAAGGGAAGAAGAAAAAAAATTTAGTTCCATCCTATTTATTTTTAGTCAAAATAATAATAGAATTGAAAATAGAAAATAAAAAGAAAATAAATGGATAAATAAAATTTTATCACTTAGAAAAAATTAGTTTTTTCCAATAAATAAAATAAATGAACCTTTTCAAAATTAGGACCCTATTTAGAATTTCCTAAAAAAATAAAAACCTAATTTAAGATTGTTTAAAAAAAATTCCTTAAATAATAAAATCAAATTAAAAACAAAACTCAATCTTTAAAAAAAAAAATTAAAATCAATCAACCCACTTAAAGTTTTTAAATAAAGAACTACATACATTTGATCTCAAATAACGGGTATATAGGTACCTATAAGGCAACAGTAAAAAAGAAAAAAAAAACCCTTTTTTTTTTCACTTTAGTATAGTTTCACTCAATTGAACCCAATTTATTAATCAATAATTAAATTTTGTTTCTTAAGATAGTTTTTTAAAAGGTGATTTGAAGAAATTAAGTTTAATATTAAAAAGTTAATGGTACCTGTAAGGATTTAAAAATCCTAACCCTCGGACTCAACTTTTGATTCTTAAAACCATTTATAAAATTGGTTTTACCGAAAAGACCAATAATTAAATTATAATAAATCCATCCAATTAGTTATTATTTAACTTTTTTTTCTAACTTCAGCTAAGTGGCAACTCTAAAAATGTTTTCAAATGATAAAAGATCCAATTTTCTTTAAACCTTAGTCAATGGTTGATATTAAACGAATAGAGTTTAATATTGATCGGTTTAAAGAAGACTAATTTATAAAAACTGAGACAAAACCAAGCTCAACAACTTAGTAACTCGGGACTATCAAGAGGGTTAGCCATTCAAGTTTCCAAAATTAATCTCTAAAAATCACCTTATTAAGTGCAATTTATTTATTATTATTTGTACCATAATGTACTAATTTTTTTTTTTTTTTTTTTGCAAATTTAGTTTTAAATTGTTCAATTGTTTGGGGAGGGGATTTATTTTATATACCATAAACGTATGATAGAAACGGTTAAACTCAGACCGTATTAGGACTCTAGGACAAAGGGGCCATTATGTAGGCTCCAGGTGCTTTGGTATAATCATCACTTAGGGTTAATTAGGCCACCCCCACTTAAGCTTGATGTGAGTAATGAAAGTATTCTTTAACAAGTGAGGTCGCATAAGCTTAAGGACCTTTAGAACCTATCCTTTATGCATTCATGACATCCGAAGTTGACAAATAATCAAGCAAGATAGGAATGAAAATATATAATGACTTGGAGTTTCCTTGATTTCCCTTATAATTTTAATATGTTGTAAACATGGAATTGTTGTAAATAGGTTTCGTTTATTGTAAATAACGGTCAATCAACCTTGTAACATACTTTTTCTTTTGTAATTTAGATTAGGAAATGGACTATTCATCTAACTTCGTCCACAACTTCAGGAAATGTTCGTTAATAAGCCCATCAGCCCTAAGCCCATCTTGGACTAATGGCTTCGATACTTCAATCTAAGAGAACAAGAGACCATCATCAATAAGATCAGGCCCATTCTATCACTTCCCAAGGTAAAAATACAAATTAATTTAATTAGGGCCTTAACTAACTTTTAAGAGCTCGAGGAAGTGGCTTATTATTTATTTAGAAGCTATAATGGGAATTGCATCAAATTGGAAAACTTGAAAGCTTGGTTTGCCATTAAGCCTAAATCCAACCAATGAGGCATCTTCTATGGTAATCCCAAAGACTAGTGATAGAGCAAAATAAAAGCCTTTATCCTAGTTGCATTCAAGACTCTCCTATTCCCCAATGGAAAGTTCCTCATCCATTTTAGGGTCGTTGAGTTAGTGGGCTAGTTTCTTGAAGGCAAATCATATGTCCTGACCCTCATCACAAAACAAATCAAAAGCCTCAACATTTTGAAAGAAAAGAACGATGGCTCCTTAAAGACTAGCATGGCATTGCTAACAGTATGGTTTGTGAGCCACATGAAGTGTTATGGGCTTGATCTAATTCGAGGAGAATTTGCTCATAATATTGATCTTATTGATTCTTTTACCGATAAGTTCCATCTTTTAGATGGAAAATCCACTTACTATTAGGTAGAAGTGTTGTGAAATTTCCAAGTCGCTGATATCTTATGGATAGCAAGATGGAGCAACTTCAAGAGGGTAATCTTAGTTTGCAAAAATTATTAATCAATACCACTAATTAGGATGAAATTGTGCATAGACTGTTATCCTAACAATATGATCAAATAGTTCGGGGGTATCCAAGATATAGTCCACAAGCCTCCGCTGGATATCACGACCTTAAATTATGAGGACCTTTAGATTCCACTGCCACAAAAGATGTCCAAACTCTTAGCAATCAAACAATTGTGGGAAACAAGGATTGTTAGCCCCAATATAGATTTAGGAGAGTAGTTGGGAGAAGTGAGCAAGCATAGGGTTATCAAAGAATATTTGTATGATCAACTCCATAAAGCAAGGGAGATCTAGTATCTAACACTAGAGACCATCCAACCTGCACCACTTAAACCAGATCTTGAAATCAAGACCCATATGGACTAAGTACAAGCTCGTATAGAAGTAATCTATGAAGAGTAGGACATGTGGGAAGATCTCTTTCAAGAATCAAGACATCGCTCTTAGCCCTTAAAACATTAATTGAGGATGACCTAGAAAAGGCTCAAAGAACTTGAAGAAATAGAAGAACCCATCCTAGAAAAGGAGAAGGAAGTACTAACATGATCCAATAAGCAGAAAAAGAGAACACCTGTTAAGCGCTAGAAGAACGTCTAGAAATAGGAATACTCTTCTTGTGAAACAAATGTATTTTCTTTTTCAAATAGAGGAACTCTAAAAGCTACAAAATAATAAAAAAATCCCATCTTTCTAGTTTTTTGTCAATTCTACTTTCTTTGCATCCGTATGCCATGCATCTTTGCATTCCTATACATTTCTTTGTTTTTCATTCATCTCATTTAAAAATATCCATGTGCTAACTTGTTGAGAAGTGATCTTAAACCAAGTTGCCAAGATAGCTCCTAAGCGTCAAACCATCTTGAAAAGTCCTATCTAAACTTGCTTTCAAACCAGAATGGCCAGTTAAGGAAACAACAACATCAACACCAACAACAATAGTGTCAACCTCAAAATTGTTGATCCCATTAAGTTAAGGTTCCACTCTTTAAAACGAATAGCAGGGAAGATTGCAGATCATCTGTACTTCCTTACTGACAGCATCGCCTTACTTAGGTCTACAGCTCCATCAAATGAAGAAAACTCTAAAGCCCGATATGGAAAGAATGTTGAAACCCCACCTCCTGTAGTAGAGGAAGCCTATCCCAAAGTCAACTAGGCCTTTGAAACTTTTGAGATAGAAAGGGTCTTTTCGAAGGGCAACTTGACTTTCAAGCCAAACACTTACTCTTTTCTAGTCAACTCAAAGCCTAAAGTTGATCCGAACAAATTGAAAGAGCTTAAGAGGCGATTGACCCAACAAATCACTAAGAAAATGAAAATGCTCGAAGGGTATGATGGTTTCAAACAGGCTAGTATAACAGACTTCTCTACCTATGATTATGGAAGCTTCCTAGAAAAATTCAAAGTACCTGACTTCGAGAAGTACAATGGGACTGGATGCCCTAAACTATACACCAGGCAGTACGTATACAAGATAGGCAAGTGTGTGCAATATGACTATCTCATGGTCTAAACTTTTTAAGATAGCCTAACTAGCCCTGCTTTGACTTGGTATGCTTAATTGCATCTGAATCAAGTGAACATATGAGAGAAGCTGGTTAGGGTGTTTTATGAGCAATAGAAATTCAATGTTGAAGTAGCACCATCCATGATAGACTTGGTCGCCCTATAAAAGAAGCATAATGAGTCATTCAAAGAGTATACCTAGAGGTAGAGATCCTTAGCATCATGGGTATCTACCCCCATGACAAACAAATAGCTAACTTTAGCTTTCATTAATATTCCTGAAAGGCCCTACTTTTCTCATCTAATTGGGCAAGCCTCCTCTAGTTTCATAGAGTTGGTGGCTACAGGATGCTGGATTGAAAATGTTGTTGCCTTCGATAAATTGCAAGAACCATAAGATAAAAGACCACTCTCTATAAAGCCTACTACCAACAAGACCAAAGAAGCAACTGTCAGCATGGTGAATTCAAACACTAAGCCCAATACCAAGGTCTCCTTTAGAACAAATCCTCTACTAAGGCGGCAACAATTTTAAAGTCAACCATAAGTTAATAGGGTTCCAAGACAGTTCACTAAGATACTAGTTCCCCTCAACCAAGTCCTTAAAAGATTAAGAAAAGATAATCCTAACCATTTTGAGCCTCCTAATGAAAGGTATAGACCAATTTTTATCCTAACACCAAATGTTAATATCACTTAAGTTAGGTAGGTCATTCAACCAATTTATATTGGAGATTAAGGAACAAAATTCAAGACTTAATTGACGAAGGCACAATCTAGCTAGACTTTGTGGAGGCTCCTACTCCAAATGACAACAATAACCCCTTGTCTAACTACAGGCCTATCATCAACATGATATTTAATGACTCAAATCCTACCATTAGCATGATTGGTTCTAATCGAGAACCTAAGGTCTATAAATTCTACAAACAAGAGGAAAAGCAAACTCCAAAGACCAGAATGTACACCTTCCATATGCCTTTAGCCCCTGAAAGTTCTAAAACTACCCCTCTCAACCACCAGACAATAAGTCAAGGACTATCGAGTTCACTCATGGGGGGATTTACTTGCTCTGGTAGAATTTATGACCTAAAGGAAGACTTGAAAGAGAAAACTATGCTAGAAAGCCCAAACAACGAATCAACTGAATGTGAAGAAGAAAGCCCAAATGACGAATCAGCTGAATGTGAAGAAGGATTTTCTACCTTCACCAAAATGATTAAATCAAGTGAGTATAAAGTAATGAATTAGCTTGCTAAGACTCTAGCACAAATATCTCTTATAAGTTTGTTGATGGCATAAGAATCTCATCGAGAAGCTTTGTTCAGAACTTTGAGGGAAGTTTAAGTCCCTCATGAAATACCTACTGAAAGAATAAGGTTTGTCACCAACTCTATCCTCACTATGGATCAAATTTCTTTTTCTTTTGAGGAATTAGGTGAAGAAGGTAATTAATATACTAAGCCGCTCTTCATAATAGTAAGGGTAAACAACATTATCAAGCAAGAGTCCTTATTGATAATGGATCATCATTGAATGTCTACCCTCTTGCCACCCTGGATCTATTGGGCATTAATGCGATTGCAATTAAACCGAGTTTAACAACATTTAAGGCTTTTGACGAAACTAGAAAGGAAATTATAGGGGAGATCGACTTATAGGTTAATATTAGCCCCCAGACTTTTAACATCCGATTCCAAGTCCTAAACATCTTAAGGACCTTCAACCTATTATTGGGAAAACCTTGGATACATTCAGCAAGGGCCATACCTTCAAGCCTACATCAAAAGATAAATTTTATCTCAAATGGTTAGGTCATCACAATTCTAGGTGACTAGGATTACAAAATATACAAGGAAACGGCCATATACTACATTGGCACTGAGGAGTAGGAAGACTTTAGGCTCTAAATATTTGAAGAAGTGTATACTATTATCGATCGATAGAAAGACAAGAGGCTTAAATTTAAAGAAGGCCAAATCGATACCTATGGGCTTAGTTACATACCAACTCCAACGAATGAGCTGCAAAATATACAAGTGAGGAGCAAAAGAAATGACAGATTGTATCACATCCCAATGACCTTCCCCCCATTGTTAGAAACTTTCATTCAGGTTGATGTTCAAAATTCAGAGCCTACCAAAGAGGACACCTCCAACAGGAATAAAATAGTTGCCACATCCAACAAGTCCCAACACTTGAATAATTGGTTCTCCATCCCTATGAATAGCAATAAGTCTTCTCTAAGGTAAAGGATATATCACAGTTTAGTATTTTATAAAGTTTTGTAATAATTACCTATATTCTATAATATTGTACTTAAAATAATTTCTTCTAAATAAAAATCAGTCTCCTTTCTCCTCACTTCTTCCTTACTTACACTCTTTCCTTTACATACTTTTTGCCCATATCTAATGTGTTGAATAAAGGCCATGGATACCTTACGTAGATAGGTGATGAAAATATTGACATCATTTTCGACCCTATTGGGTTAGTCATCGAGAGTGATTTCAATAACCATAGTGATGTGTAGGAAAGTTAGCAAAGACATGAAATGAGTAAAATTTCTATTGACAAGCTGATTGAGAAAATTAATGTTGAGACAAATGACAACAGAAAAATATTGAAAATTGGAGGGAATTTGAAAGAAGGATAAAAGGAAGAAATGACCGCACTACTATCTGAGTACTAAGATGTATTTGCATGGTCTTATGAAGATATTACCGGATTAGATTTATTAATCGTAGTCCATCGCTTACCCATACGATACGATACTAAACCTAGGAAGGTTCCGATTAGGTGTCTTGTTGAAAATTAAGGAAGAAGCCAGAAAGTTACTAGAGGTTGGTTTCATCAAGGTATCTAATTATCTTAAGTGGGTAGCTAACATTGTGCCAGTAATAAAGAAGAACGGAAAAGTCAGAGTGTATGTAGATTTTCGAAACCTAAACAAAGTAACCTATAAAGATAATTTCCCCTTGCCCCATATTGATGTCTTGGTTGATAACACAGTCGGGGACCATCTTTTCTCATTCATGGATGGGTCCTCTGAATATAATCAAATTCGAACGTCTTAAGAAGATAAAGTGAAGACTACATTTATCACAACTTAGGTCACATTTTGCTATAAAATAATGCCTTTTAGACTTAAAAGCACCGGGCTAACTTACCAAAGAGCCATGGTTGCAATATTTCATGACATGATGCACAAAGAAGTTGAGGTATATTCTGATGATATGATTGCAAAGTCCAAGGTAAGAGAAAATCATGTGAATAATCTAAGGAGATTGTTTGACAAGTTGAGAAAATTCCAATTGAAGCTCAACCTAAAGAAGTGTACCTTCGGAGTGACTTTAAGGAAATTATTGAGTTTCATAATCAGCCAAAGGGACATCAAAGTGGATCTTCATAAAGTTAAAGCAATAGTTGACTTGCCACCTCCATGCACACTTAAAGAAACTAGAGGCTTGTTGGGCCATTTGAACTATATAACCCGGTTCATATCTTAACTTACAGATAAATGTTGTCCCTTGTTTAAGTTATTTGAAAAGAACACTAAGATCAACTGGGATAAAGAATGTGAATAGGCTTTCACAACGATCAATGAGTACCTCATGAACCCTCCAATCTTAGCAGCTTCAAAACTTAAGAAGCCTTTATTTCTATACTTGACAATATTACCAGAATCCACGGGGTATATACTTGGCCAAAAAGATGAGGAATGAAAAGAACGGGTTGTATATTACTTGAGTAAAAAATTTACTAAAGGGGAACAAAAATATTCATAAGTTGAAAGAACCTGCTATGCTCTAGTTTGGATAATGCATTGGCTCAAACAATATACACTCTATTACAAGGTTAAATTATTAACTCAACACAATCCTTGGAAGTATTTAGTAGACAAACCAACCTTAATTGGCAAAATCTCAAAGTGGCAAATGTTACTATCAGAGTTCAACATTACGTACATGAACCAGGATTCAGTCAAGGGGGAAGATCTAGCAAATTAGTTAGCAAAGAATCCCTTTGATAATACCCCTCAAGAGTACAAGTCAATTTCCCTGATGAAAATATCTTAGTAGTTAAAGGAAGTTCTGATAAAGGAGAAGATAATGAACCACCGAAATGGACGATGTTCTTCAATGGGGCATCTAATGTATCTGGGTGTGGAATTGGGGAAATACTGATATCTCCTGAAAGTACGCATACCCTGTGGCTGTAAGGTTCGCTTTCCCATATATCAATAATATCGTTGAATACGAAGCATGCATCATGGGACTTAAAATGGCCCTAGATAAGGATATTGAAGAATTATAAATGCATGAGAACTCTTCACTCATTATTAGCTAAGCTCAAGGAGAATACAAGACAAAGGATCATAAATTAGTACCTTATCACCAGCACTTGACTAAATTGATGGAGAAATTCAAAGAAATCACTTTCAATCACATACCAAGGACTCATAATCAATTTGCTGATGCCTTAGCCACTCTAGCATCTATGATCCAAATGTCTGGTAGAGTCGAGAGTCAGCCCCTTAATATTGAAATTGAAGATAAGCTTACCTTCTATTTAGCAATTAAAGGTATGAATGGTAAAAAGCTGTGGTACCATGATATTAAAATGTTCATAAAACAAGGAACATACCCTAAAGAGGCCGAGAAAAAGGATAGAAAGATGATCAAGAGATTGGCTACCTAATTCTTAGTAAGTGAGTCCACTTTGTATTGGTAATCTTTTGACAATACACTTTTAAGGTATGTAGACAACAAGGAGGCCCAGATGTTGATGAAAGAAGTACACAAAGGAGTATGTGGCCTTTATATGAACAATTACATGTTGACTAAGAAAATTATGAGGCTAAGGTATTACTAGTTAACAATGGAAAGCGATTGCATCAAATACATCAAGCATTGTCGCTTATGCCAACTTTATGCAAATAAGATAAACTCCTCACCTCAAGAATTACACACTCTCTAAACCATTACCATTTTCAATGTGGGGCATAGATATCATCGACCTAATTACTCTAAAAGCATCTAATGGGCATCACTTTATATTAGTCACCATCAACTACTTCAATAAGTGGCTTAAAGCTTCATCCTATTTAAATGTCACTAAAGGGGTGGTGGTTAAGTTCATCAAGAAAGATATCTTGGCTCGATACAGGACTCTAGAAATAATCATTATTGACAATGGTACTAATCTCAACAATAAGCTTATGTCATAGTTGTGCCAATAGTTCAAGATCATTCACAAAAACTCTACACCTTATCAACCCTAAATGAATGGAGTTATTGAATCAGCCAATAAAAACCTCAAAACAATAATTGAAAAAATGGTTATTATATACAAGGACTGGCATAAGATGTTGCCATTCACACTCATGGCCTATCGAACTTCCATTAGAACATCGATTGAGGCAACACCCTACTCTTCGATATATGGCACTAAATCGATGTTACCAATAGAGATTAAGATCCAATGTCCTAGAGTACTATAAGAAACCCAGTTGAATGAAGCTGATTGGGTAAAGAAATGTATCGAGCACTTGAATTTGATTGGTAAGAAAAGATTGACAACCTTATGTTATAATCAATGTTACCAACAAAGAATAGCTCAGGCTTTCAACAAAAGAGTACAACCCCAGAACTTCAAAGAAGGTGATATGGTGTTGAGAAAGGCTCAACCTAATACACAAGACTTGAGAGGAAAATTTGCTCCTAATTACAGAGGCCCTTACATTGTGAAGCGAGTATTACCAGGAGAAGTTTTAATTTTGTCTCAAATGGATGGTCCAAAATTAAGAGACCCTATCAATGCTGATGTTGTAAAGTTGTACTACCTATAAGAAGTTAATGGAAATTTTTATTCAGAACATGAAAATGTCAATCGCTTTGAATGTTATTGTGGTCTAATTTTCATTCCCTACAAGCAAAGTTGGTATCCTTGGCAATTGTTGACATTGGAATCATTACCTTCTCTTCTTACTCCACTAAAAAGTCTAGCTCCCTTGCCCCATTTAATTGAACCTATACCCTGAAAACATGAGAGAAGTTGAAAAGTGAGATATAGAACATCAGTAATTGACAAAACTCTTTTATATACTTTATAACGGATTGATCCCCTTTGACGAGGAGTTTTTATTGTCTATTTTTAGGGAGAGGCGAAATCCAGATAGGCAATCACCTTACAATAGAGATTTACTTATTGTGAACCGTGACCAAGAACAGATAAGGCCAATCGTTGGATGGGTCTAAGCTTGTAGAAAGCTCGAAAAGGATCAATGGGGAGAAGTGCAAAAAGAGTGATAATGATGAATGAAACAATAAGCAGTAACCCACGAATAGCTCCAGAGGATATGACGCACTAATGAAACTTCCAAGGACTTACAACACAATTCGATATGACATATGAATTGGTCTAATGAGATTACTTGCCACCTAACCTTACATAAGGGAAAGGATAAGAGTGATGTCGAGGGTAAACAACAGTGTTTACACAAGGAAGAAAGTACTCAAAGTGTATTGAAGATAATCTACTGTATTACAACTACAAGTACAAGGGTATTTATACCCGCAAACTAGGGCAACTTGCCCAAAAGGGAAAAGACAAAAAGGACATTTTCTAAAGGGGCAATGTGCATGTTATAAAAGGGTAAAAATGAATATATGAAAAAAAATAATCATTAGTCCTATAGATTCTATATGTGATACTGTATACGTGGCAATGCTACGTTAACGAGGTCGTTAGGAGATGTGGACAAAAGTACGGACAAATAGGCTTATCTGAGCAGGGATGACTTAGTCAATCCGGATTCTCTATCTTTCGACTTCTCAGCAAGGATGATACTAAATGATTGGTCGACTCGGCAATAGAGAGTAATCATCAACTCGACATATCACAAAATAATAGGTAGTCATGCGGCACGGCATTAAAGGTAACTTGGCAAGGGAGTACTCGACCTTAGTAGGGTTTGGTTAGAGCAGAAGGATTTATCGTGCCAGCCCCTTTAGTCTTTGAGCTTGGCTACAAGTGAGAGGTCCGGTAGCTTGATACCCATCGTTTATTAGTCAGGAATAGGGGTTTCAAGTCATAAAAGTTCTGGAAAGATAACTAGTTGATTGGATAAAAAATAGTAGGTAGCATTCTATATCGAGTTAATTTCCGTAATTCCTCTAAAAAGCCAGTAAAGCCTTGAGGCCCCGTATCAAGATCGGTTTGGTTGGCAATAAGAGATCAAAAATTGAATTCATTTCGAGGAATGAGTTAGTCTATTTTGATAGGACTTTTCAAGGAAAGGTTTGACAGTTTGAATGCTATTGGCTAGACTAAGTAAGTGCTTCTACACAATGTTAGCACATTGGCCTTTGAACTTTGCATTTGCATTTAGACTGTATTTGCTTAGATAATAACCAATATTCGCATTTTCTGGCAAACTTTTAGCCATAGTCTCTAGCTAGCCCATAAGGTGCTTACTTTTAATACATATCTCTTTAGGGTCTTAGCTAACTCAAGGAGCACTTCACCCATCTTATTTTGGTTAGTCAGCTCATAGGGGCATGACCAAGTTTTCAACATCTTTTTAAGATCTTAGCCAACTCAAGGAGCACTTCACCTGTTTCATCTCGGTCAGTTAGCTCATAGGGGCATAACTAAGTTTTTAACATCTTTTTGGGTCTTAGTTAGTTAAAGGAGTGCTTCACCCATCTCATCTTGGTTAGTTAGCTCATTGGGGTATGACTAAATTTTCAACATTTTTTTAGGGCTTTAGTTAGCTCAAGAAGCGCTTCGTCCATCTCATCTTAGTTAATCAACGCATTAAGGTACAATTAAGTTTTCAATATCTCTTTAAGGCTTTAGCCAACTCAAGGAGAGCTTTACCCATCTCATCTTGGTTAGTCAACTTATAGGGGTACAATCAAGTTTTCAACATCTTTTAGGGTCTTAGCTAGCTCATTGAGCGTTTCGCTTGTTTGATCTTGGTTAGTTAGCTTATTGAGGTATGACCAAGTTTTTATTATCTCTTTAATGTCTTAGCCAACTTAAGGAGCACTTCGCCCATCTCATCTTGGTTAGTTAGGTCATTGGGGTATAACCAAGTTTTCAATATCTCTTTAGGGTCTTCACCAGCTCAAGGAGCACTTCGCCCATCTCATGTTGGTTAGTCAACTCATAGGGGCACGCCCAAGTTTTCAACATCTTTTAGGGTCTTAGCTAGCTCAAGGAGTGCTTTACCCATCTCATCTTGGTTAATTAGTTCATAAGAGCATAGTTAAGTTTTCAACATCTTTTAGGGTCTTAGCTGGCTCAAGGAGTGCTTCGTTTATCTCATCTAAGTTAGTCAGCTCATAGGGATATGACTAAGTTTTCAATATCTCTTTAGAGTCTTAGCCAGCTCAAGAAGCACTTAGGGTCTTAGCTAGCTCAAGGAGCACTTCAACCATGTTATCTTAATTCATCAGTTCATAAGGGCATGACCGGGCTTCAATTCCTCTTTTAGTTTTTCAACCAGCTCTTAGAGCGGCACCTCTCTCTCCACCAAATCCCCAATGGATTGAGCCTAAGATAGCTAGCTAACTATAGTGCTTCTTAAGAAAAAATCCACTATTTGGACAAAAATAGTGTCTCTTTTGTCATTGTTGAAAAGTTTTACTCAAACTTCACCACAAAAAGGGATAGCTATAGATACCCCATTTTTACTCTCTTTTATTTTCTAAAATTTTTAGGATATCGTAAAGGGTCTTAATCTAAGAAAAGCCAAAAAAATAGAAATTTAGAAAAAAATACAAAAAAAGTTAGGAAAAGCCAAAAAAAAAAAAGAAATTTAGAAAAAACATAAAAAATAGAAAATTTTGGAAAAGCCAAAATAATAAGAAAATTTTAAAAAACTGAAGCATCATAAAAAATAGAAAAATAGAAGATTTAAGAAATTTAGAAAAATAATAAATTTTTAGATAAGTTCAATAGAATAGAATTTTTAAAAGTAGAGGACCATTGGGCCTAGGCTTAAGATTTAAATATAGCCCAAGCTAACCTAGTCTATATGTGCAATTTAATTGCACATATGGACAAAACATAGGCTAACGGTCTAACAGATAAGCACTTAGACATTTGGTATTGGCTTAGTTTAAGATCATAGGTTCAAATCTCACCAAAGGCAGGAAATGCGTTTTATTCTTTTTACCTCAAAGTGCACATGATACGTTGCTACGTATCAGAGGTTGACAGTACTACGTATCCTGATATGTGGTGCTTTAGAATTAGACGACGTTGACGTGGTACCATATGGCATAACACATGGCACCATATGGCATGATACGTAGCATGCTACATCAACTACCCGTGTCACGTTAGTTGCCACATGTCACAGTGGGGACATGTAGCACACTATGGTTAGATGATATGGTTGACAAGGGCACTACGATAGCATTTTCCTTTTTTCTTCCCTCTTTCTTGTGATTTCCTTTCTTTTCCTTAGCAAGATAGCTTCAACCCTTTCACTTTAGCCTCATTTTTCGTAATAATCCTATGCTTAAATACACTAATCAGTGAATGATTCTTGTCCTAGATATAGCTTACTCCAAGTTAAGATAAAAAACACATCTAGATACAATTGTTTAATGAGTCAAATCAAGCTCTAAAAATCGAAAAAAAAAAAAGGTTGGTCATCCAAAATTGAATCTCCATAATTCAAGCTTTGGGATGATTTCCAAAGCTCCCATTCGATCATTTAGGCAAAATCAAAAGTTGGGGACTCGATTTTGACCAACATTTAACTTCTAATCGTATCTAATTCAGAAATCAAATCGCAAGTTGTCCTCTCCATTCAATTTCAAATTAGTAGATGTTGGACATTTTTCCATGTTCGATTTGAGCTCCCAAGCTACAAAAGTAGCTCGAATAAGTAGTAATAAGAGACAAAAACATAAAAAATCATTGACAAATTCCCTCTCTCTCTCTTCGCAATTATAGCCTTTCTCTCTCTAGGCTTTCTCATCCAGAACCACCACTACAATTGACTTCGTGGTGGTCCAAAACCTCAACCCCAACTAATCATTCGACCCTAACTACCACCACTTGAACACCCCATCTACTACCATCAGCTACCTTACCCTAGCACTATAGCATCTTGTCTAGCCTCCCTACCCCCCTAAATCCTAATCAAATACTCATAAAAGACCCTTTTTCCCACTTCATTTGGTGCCTAAATTGCTTAGAATTACCTTTTGCCACCACTGCTGTTGTTCAAATTATTTGTTTTGTCATTCAGTTCATTTGTTGTTTGATTTTCATTTTATTTATTTATTTATATAATTAATGTAAATTTAAATATAATTGTATAAAAAAAAATAAAGGAAAAAGAAAAAGAAGTAAGAAAAAGAAAAGCATAAGAAGAAAAAAAAAAGAAAAAAAAATAGTTTTGTCCTATTTATTTTTAGTCAAAATAATAATAGAATAGAAAATAGAAAATAAAAATTAAATAAATGGATAAATGAAATTTTATCACTTAAAAAAATTATTTTTTTCCAATAAATAAAAGAAATGAACCTTTTCAAAATTAGGACCCTATTAAGAATTTTCCAAAAAAATAAAAATTCGATTTAGTACTATTTTTAAAAAAATTCCTTAAATAATCTAATCAAATTAAAAACGTAAACCCGATCTTTTTAAAAAATTAAAATGAATTAATCAAACTAAAGTTTTCAAACAAAGAACTGCATATATCTGATCTCAGATAGTGGGTACGTAAACACTTATGGGGCGACGGTAAAAAAGAAGAAAACCCTTTTTTTCTTTTTTCACTTTAGTATACTTTCACTCGATTAAACCCAATTTATTAATCAATAATTAAATCTTGTTTCATAGGATAATTTTTTAAAAAATGATTTTAAGAAATTAAGTCTAAAATTGGAAAGTTAATGTTATCCATAAGGGTTTAAAAATCCTAACCCTCGGACTCAACTTCTGATTCTTAAAATCATTTATAAAATTGGTTTTACCGAAAAGACGAGTAGCTAAATTATAACCAATCTTTTTCCCAACTCCAATCAGGTGGCCACTTTAAAAATGTTTTCAAAAGATAAAAGATTTAGTTTTTTTTAAACCTTAATCGAGGGTCGGTATTAAATGAATAAGGTTTAATATTGATCAATTTAAAGAAAACTAATTTATAAAAACTGAAAAAAAAAAAAAAAAACAAGCTCGACCGTTCTGCTATCAAGCCCCATCATCCTTAATTAGTTTACCCACTGTTTAGACAGTCCAACAACCCTTTATCTACCATTAGCCATTAGAGCTTCGATAAAATGAGAGGTCAAACTTCTATCTTGTTTTTCAATTATTTTTAAAAAATAGTAAGTTCACCTAGAAAAATTTAAAAGAAAATTATGTTTTGATTATTTTAGATATGCTATTGTGTAATATTTTTATTTTTGTAAAATTTTGAATATTTAATACACTTGCTTAAGAAAGTCACTATTCACCTAATTTTTTACTTACAAAATAAATGTATCAAATGATGTTTTTTCTAACTCAAATTTTTTGTGTAGAATATACATGATATATCGATGATTGCTATGCAACCAAATTTTTTATTTGAGTATCTTTAATATTTATTGTATTTTTCAGCCTAAAAATAACTAGAAATTAGGGTAATATTATGAAATAAATAGGTTTTATGAAATTAAATGATGAAATTGACATATACTACTTTCTAGTGAATTATAATGATGTTAGGATAGGTTGAAAATAATTTTGTATAAAAAAAATAATGTTTAGGTAATTAAGTATAATTTAGGGGTAAAATTGTAAATTCAAGTATATAAGAAATAAATCGATAACATAAAACTAAGGAATGACAAAATTTCTCATATTTTTAGGTGTCTAAAGAAATTTTTGAGGAATTATTTGATAAATCGAGCTATTTATTATGAATTTATGTAGTAAAATAGCTTAAATTACGAACCAAGACTTATTTTTAGTAATAATAGACTAAAATGTGATGAATGATGAAATAAACACAACATATATACATACTAGTCAAATTTTAAAAAAAAGTAGATTTTTAGTATATTTAATGATATTCTGATGACCGAAATATGTTTTATATATATATATATTAAGATTAGATAATATCTATATTATAAAGTTATGTTGACAAATTATGTAAATTATAGTTTAATTATATAAAATACGTATAATACGATAATATTTATTTAGATATATATAATTGTGTTAGAAATTCAAACTATCGGTTAGAAGTCCTCTCTTGAAATAGGACCCAC
>JAMXBB010000006.1:89288955-89356752 GCA_024138015.1 Lumnitzera littorea
CCCCCTACCCCTTCCCCCATTTTTTTAGATTAGTCTTCTTTATCAATTAATATTAAACCCTACTCGTTTAATATTGACCATTGCCTATGGTTTAAAGAAAACCGATTCTTTTATATTTTGAAAATGGTTTGGAGTTACCACCTGATCAAAGTTAGAAAAAAAAAAAAAAAGAGTTAAGTTATAACCAATTTGGTGGATTGGTTATAATATAGCTACTGGTCTAGTGATAAAACAAATTTTCAAAACAGTTTTAAAACTAAAGAAAAGGGTCTAGAGGTTAGGATTTTTAAACCCTTACGGATACCATTTAATTTTCTAATTTTAATATTAATCTTAAAAATCACCTTTCAATAGACTATTTTATAAAGTGAAACTCAATTATTGGTTAAGCAAATTGAATAATTTAGGTAATCTAAACAATAAATGGAAAAAATAGGTTTTTCATTTTTTACCATCACCTCGCAGGTACTTGCATACCTACATACCTACTATTCAAGATTGGGCATATATAGTTCTTTTTTTTTTAATTTTAGCATGTTAATTTATTTTAATTTTTAAAAAAGATCGAGTTTACATTTTTACTTAATTCAATTTATTTAAGGAAATTATTCTAAAGGGTCCTAATCGATGTTTATTTTTAGAAATTCTAAATAGGATCCTAATTTTGAAAAGTCCATTTATTTTATTTATTAAAAAAATAATTTTTCTAAGTAGTAAAATTTTATTCAGTCATTTATCTTTTATTTTATCTATTTCTAAAAAAATGGACTATTTTTTTTTCTTCTCTTTTTCTTGCTTTCCTTCTTCTTTTTTTCTTTTTTTCTTTTTCCTTTTTATTACTTTTATTATTACACTTACGTAGAAGACAAAAAATAAATAAATAAATAAGTAAACAAATAAAATAAAACAAATTTGTGCAATAAGGGTTGGCTTGAGGTTAGCTCAAGTCAGCTTAGGTCAGCTCAGTCGGTTTAGATCGACTCAGTTAGCTTAGGTTGGCTCAAGTTGGCTTTGCTCGGCTTAAGTCAACTTCGGTTAACTTGGATTGGATCGAAAAGTCAGATTGGAGTATCAAATATAAGGTTTTTAGGTATGAGGAATTTCATAGTGGTGGTGGTTTTCATTGAAAACTATCATAGAAGAGGCTATCCTATAGAGAGAAAGAGAAGCGTGCTAAAGAAAGAAAGTGTAGTGTGTATGCTCCTTAAAGAGATTCTTGTGCTTCTGTAAACAAACCCCTATTTATACTATAAGCACAAAGCTTAAGCTGAGAAAGTCAGGAAAATCAAATTAAATTGTTGAAATTCATTAATGGGATTTTGACCTGAAAAATGAATTTTTTTTTTTTCATTTTTCAACTCGATTTTAATTGCATAAATGATTAAATTTGGATGGATTTTAGGATGAATTCAAAAGTAAGCTATGTGTATTATACGATTTCACCATTAATTTGGCAAAATCATGTAATAAAATCGATAAAAAAAATGGCCCTAAAAAGGCTATATCACGTTGAAAGAAAACTAGAAATTTGGGCAGGAAAATCTACAAAGAAGAAGGAGGGAAGGGGGCATAGGCTACGTCCAAGGCACGTGCTACCCACGCATTGCAAAAATAAAGGGAGCACAGTTGTACGCCCTCTGTTTTGATCAGGCTTTTCTTCAATAATTGCAGACCAATTTTCTAGTTTGCACTAATTACAACATTTTTTTTGCTTTCGTAAATTTTCTACTTTTTTGTATTTTTCTACATTTCTTTTTTTTTTTTTTTGGGTTTTCCTTATTTTTATAATTTTTTTCATTTTTTTCCAATTTAGGACCCTTTATCTTATTCTAAAAATTCTAAAAAGGGGCAAAAATGGAGTATCTACAACTGCCCCTTTTTGTGTTGAAGTTTGAATAAAACTTTACCACAAAGATAAAAGAAACATTATTTTTGCCCCAAGAGAAGGTTTCGTCCCAAGAAGCACTCTAGCTATCCTAAGCTCAGTCTATTGGGGATTTGGTGAAGAGAGAGGTGACACTTTAAGAGCTAGTTGACGAACCGAGGTAAAATGGGCAAAGCGTTCTTTGAGCTAGCTAAGACCTTAGAAAGAAGTTGAAGACTTGGTCGTACCCATATGTTGACTGACTAAGGCGGGCGAGCAAGCGCTCTTTGAGTTAGATGAGACTCTAAAGAGCTATTGAAAACTTCATGCCCTTATGAGCTAACTTACTAGGGTAGGAGTCTCTTTAAGGTACTAACAACCCTAAATTAGAATTGATTTAGAAAACCTAATTGTGCCCTTCTGGGCTTACTAACTTAAGCAAGAGCGTCTCTAGAGGATTAGTAACCCTATGCTAGAATCGATTTACAGAACCTAGTCATGCCTTTCTGGACTCATTAACCTAGCCGGCCACGTCTCTTGGGGACTAATAACTTAAGCTAAAATCAATTTAGAAAACCTGGTCGTGCCCTTCTACACTCACTAACCTAGGTGAAAGCATCTCTTGGGCACTAGCAACCTTAAGCTAGAATCAATTTGGAGAACCTAGTTGTACTCTTCTGAGCTCACTAACCTAAGCGGGAACGTCTCTCGAGGACAAGTAACCCTAAGATGGAATCGATTTAGAAAACCTGATCGTGCCCTTCTCGGCTTACTAACCTAGGTAGGAGCATCTTTAGGGGACTAGTAACCTTAAATTATAATCAATTAAATGCCCTATGGGCTCGTTAAAACATTATTAGTGAAGGAGAGTGCCTTATAGGCTCTCTAAGAGAACTTGGTGAAGAGAAGTAACCTATAGGCTCACTTCAAGTAACAAACCAAGTCTGGATAGCACCTTCAAAGGTTAGCTGATAGAAATTGAATTGAGTCAAGATAACACCTTCAGAAACTAGCTAAGCACTAAAAGATAGTGTAGAAGGTGAGCGCCTTATGGGTTAGTTCAAAAGACTGTTATGGATAGAGTTGTAAAATATTGGCCATATAGTTTAAATGCAAATGCAATATTCAAAAACCAATGTGCTAACATCGTATAGAAGTACTTACCTAATCTTGTTGATAGTGTCCAAGCTATCAGACCTTTTCTTGGAAAGTCCCATCAAAACCAACTAACTCATTCTTTGATCTTTTGTTGTTAACCTAACCAATTTTGATATGGAACTTCTAGGACTTTGCTAACTATTTTAGAGAAATCACAAAAATTAACCCGATACAAAATGCCACCCATTGTTTTTATCTTTTCGAAACTTTTATGAATCGAAGCCTTTATTCTCAACTAATAAACATCTACTATGAGGTGATTACTTTTCTGGATTTTGCATTTCCTTAAAAAATAGACAATAAAAACTCCCCATTGAGGGGGATCAATTCATAATAAAGTATTTTAATGAGTTTTTTCAATTACTAATGTCCTAGATCTCACTTCTTGACTTCTCTCATGTTTTCAGTATATGGGTTTAATTAAATGAAGTAAGGGGAGCTAGACTTTCCAATGGAGAAGGTGCTTATTCTAGTGTTGTCAACTACCAAGGATACTAACTTTGCTTGTAGAGGATGAAAATTAGACCATAATAACATTCAAAATGACTATTATTTTAGTGTTCTGAGTAAACATTTCCATTAACTTCTCATGGGTAGTACAACTTTATAGTGTCAACATTTACAAGGTCTCTCAATTCTGGACCATCCATTTGAGAGAAAATTAAAGCCGCTTCCAATGCTCTCTTCACGACATAAGGGCCTCCATTATTTGGAGCAATTTTCCCTCTAGAGTCTTGTGCACTGGGGAGAGCCTTTCTCAACACCATATCACCCTTTTTGAAGTTTCGAAGTTATACCTTTTTGTTAAAAGCTCGAGCCATTCTTTGTTGATAACACTGATTATGATATACGGCTGTTAATCTCCTCTTGTCAATTAGATTCAACTACTCGTTGCGTTTCTTTACTTAATCAGCTTCATCCAACTAGGTTTTCGATAGTAGTTTGAACAACAAGATCTTAACCTGTACTAGTAATATTGTTTCAATGCCGTATACTAAAGAGTAGGGTGTTGCCCCAATTGACGTTCTGATGGAAGTTAGATAGGCCATAGGTACGAATGGCAACATGTCATGCCAGTTCTTCTATGTAACAGCCATTTTTTCAATGATTCTTTGAGGTTTTTATTGGCTGCTTCAACGGCTCCATTCATTTGGGGTTGATAAGGAGTAAAGTTCTCGGGAATGATCCTGAACTGTCGGCACAACTCTAACATAAGCTTATTGTTGAGATTAGTGCCATTGTCGATGATGATTGTTTTTGGAGCCCCATATCGAGCCAAGATATCTCTCTTACTGAACTTAACTATGACCCCTTTAGTGACGCTCAAGTAAGATGATGACTTAACCCATTTACTGAAGTAATCAATGGTGACCAATATAAGGCGATGCCCATTAGAAGCTTTTAGAGTAATCGAGTTGATAATATATATTCCCTACATTGAAAAAGGCTACGGTGCAGAGAATATGTGTAATTCTTGAGGTATGGCGTTTATCTTATTTACATAAACTTAGTATAAGTAATAATGCCTGATGTGTTTGATGCAATCACTTTCCATTGTTGATTAATAGTACACTAGCCAATTTTCTTAGCTAGCATGTAACCGTTCATGTGAGGGCCACATACTCCTTTGTGTATTTCTTTCATCAACATCTTAGGCTCCTTTTCGGCCACATACCTTAAAAGTGTACCATCAAAAGATCGGCGATACAAAGTGGACTCACTTATTAAGAATTGAGTGGCCAATCTCCCAATCATCCTTCTATCCTTTTTCTCAGCCTCTTCAAGGTATGTGCCTTATTGTAGGAACATTTTAATATCACGATACCATGGCTTTTGGTCATTCATACCTTCAATTGCCAAACAGAAGGCAAGCTTATCTTCAATTTCAATAGTGAGGAGCTGAATCTTGACTTTAGCAGATATCTAGATCATAAATGCTAGAGTGGCTAAGGCATCAGTAAATTGATTCTAAGTCCTTGGTATGTAATTAAAAGTGATTTCCTTAAATTTCTCCATCAATTCAGTCAAGTGTCAATAAGGTACTAGTTTAGAATCTTTCATCTTATACTCTCCCTGAACTTAGTCAATAATGAGCGAAGAGTCCCTATAGACTTCTAATTCTTGAATATCTTTATCTAGGGCCATTTTGAGTCCCATGATGTATGCTTCATACTCGGCGATATTATTGGTGTATGGGAAAATGAGCCTTATAGCCATGGGGTACTATATACCTTCAGGGGATATTAGTATCGCCCCAATTCCACACTTAGATATGTTAGCTACCCATCAAAGAACATCTTCCACTTTAGTGGTTCATCATCTTCTCCTTTATTAGAACTTCCTTTGACTACTAAGATATTATCATTAGGGAAATTGACTTATACCTCTTGAGGGGTATTATTAGAAGGATTTTTTGCTAACTAATCTACTAAAGCTTGCCCCTTGACTGAATTCTAGTTCACATACGTAATGTCGAACTCTACTAGTAAAATTTGCCACTTTGAGATTCTATCAATTAGGGCCGGTTTGTCTACTAAGTACTTCAAGAGAATGTATTGAGTAAACAATTCAATCTAGTAGTAGAGTGTGTATTATTTGAGCCAATGCAATACCAAGACCAAAGCACAACAAGTTCTTTCAATTTCTAAATATTTTTGTTCCCCTTTAGTAAATTTCTTGCTCAAGTAATATACAACCCGTTCTTTCCCTTCCTCGTCTTTTTGGCCAAGCATACACCTCATGGATTCCACTAATATTGTCAGGTATAAAAATAAAGGCTTCCTAGGTTTTAGAGCTACCAAAATTGGAGGGTTCATGAGGTACTATTTGATCGTTGTAAAGGCTTGCTTGCATTCTTCATCCTACTTGATCTTGCCGTTCTATTTCAATAACTTAAGCAAGGGACAACACTTATCTGTGAGTTGAGATACAAACCGAGCTATGTAGTTTAAACAACCTAACAAGCCTCTGATTTCTTTGAGTGTGTATGGAGTAAGTGAGTCAACTATTGCGTTGACTTTATCAAGGTCAACTTTGATGCCCCTTTGGCTAATTATAAAACCCAACAATTTCCTTGAAGTCACTCTGAAGGCACACTTCTTTAGGTTGAGCTTCAATTGAAATTTTCTCAACTTATCAAACAATCTCCTCAAATTATCTACATGATTTTCTCCTTCCTTAGACTTTGCAATCATATCATCAACATATACTTCAACTTTGTTGTGCATCATATCATGAAAGATCACTACCATGGCCCTTTGATAAGTTACCTTAGTATTTTTTAGTCCAAAAGGTATTACTTTATAGTAAAATGTGCCCCAAGTTATAATAAATGTTATCTTGGTTTTATCTTCTTTAGACATTCGAATTTCATTGTATCCGAAGAACCTATCCATAAATATGAAAAGATGGCTTCCAACTGTGTTATGGACCATGATGTCAATATGAGGTAAGGGGAAATTATCTTTAGGGGTTTCTAGGTTGAGATTTCGAAAATCCACGCATACTCTGACTTTTCCATTCTTCTTCATTGCTGGCACAATGTTGGCTAGCCACTCAGGATAATCAGATACCTCGATGAAACTAACCTCCAATAATTTTCCAACTTCTTCCTTAATTTTCAATAAGACATCCAATAGGAACCTTCTTAGCTTCTACTTTTTAGGTTTGATATCCTCTCGTATAGGTAGGCGATGAACTACGATTTATAGATCCAACTCGGGCATGTCTTCATAAGACCATGCAAATATATCTTGGTATTCAGATAATAGTGAGGTCATTTCTACCTTTTGTTCTTCTTTCAAATTCCCTCTAATTCAATGTTTTGGGGCTATCATCAATCCCAACATTAACTATCCTAATTGGCTCGTCAATGGAATTCTACTCAATGGTCATTGATATCATTTCCAATAACTAACCCAGTAGGATCAGAAGTGATATCAATACTTCTATCACCTATCTACAAGAGGTATCCATGGCCTTTATTCAAAGCATTGGATCTAAGCAAAATGTATGTGAAGGATAGAGTGTAAGTGAGGAAGAAGTGAAGAGACAGAAGAATAATTCTTATTTAGAAGAAATTCTTTCGAGTACAATGTTGTAGGATAAAGGTAATTATTACAAAACTTTGTAAAATACTAAATTGTGATTCATCCTTTACCTTAGAGAAGACTTATTGCTATTCATAGGGATAGAGAACCAATTATCTAGATGTCAGGACTTGTTGGATGGACTAACTGCTTTATTCCTATTTGAAGCATCTTCTTTAGCAGGTTCTGAATTCTAGACTTTGGTAAGGATGAAAATTTCTAATAACAATGGGAAGGTCATTGGAGTATGATACAATCTGTCACCTCTTTTGCCCCTTGCTTACATATTTCGTAACTAATCCGCTAGAGTTAGGAAGTATACTAACCCATAGGTTCTAAACTAGCCTTCTTTGAATTTTGGCCTCTCTCATCTTTCTCCTCACCAATAATCATGCACACCTCTTCAAACATTTGAAACATAAAGTCCTCTTACTCCTTAGTGCCAATATAGGATATGGCTATTTCTTTATATATTTCATAATCTTAGTCACCCAGAATTGTTATGACCTAGTCATTTGAGATGAACTTAACCTTTTGATGTAGGCTTGAGGGTATGGCCCATGCCAAATGTATCCAAGGTCTTCCTAATAATAAGTTGGAGGTCTTTAGGATGTCCAACACTTAAAATCAGATGTTGAAAGTTTATAGGACAATATCAACCAATAAGTCGATCTCTCCTATAATTTCTCTTCTAGAACCGTCAAAAGCCTTAACTGTCATCGAACTTGGCCTGATAGCGATTGTATCAATGCCCAATAAATCTAGGGTGGCGAAAGGGTAGACATTCAAGGTTGATCCATTGTCGATGAGGACTCTTGCTATAATGATGTTGTTTACCCTTACTATTATGAAGAGAGGCTTAATGTGTTGGTTACCTTCTTCACCCAGTTCCTCAGCAAAGAAGGAAATCTAATTTATGGTAAGGATAGAGTTGGTGACAAACCTTATTCTTTTAGCAAATATTTCGCTAGAGACTTTGACTTCCCTCAATGTTCTGAACAAAGCTTCCTGATGCGGTTCTGACACCATCAATAAACTCATGAGAAATATTTATGCTAGAGTCTTAGCAAGCTGATCCATTATTTTATACTTACTAGACATGATTATTTTAGTAAAGGCAAACAATCTTTCTTCATGTTTAACTGGTTCATTGTTTGGCCTTTCTAACACAATTTTCTTTTTTAGGCCCTCCCTCGAGTCGTAAATTCTACTAAAGTGGGTAATCATTCCCACAAGTGAGCTCAATTGCCCTTGATATACTACTTGGTACTTGAAAGGGGCAATTTTATAATTTTCGAGTGCTACAGGCACGTAGAAGGTGTACCTTTTGGTCTGTGGACTTTGCTTCTCCTCTTGTCAGTAAAATCTATAGACCTTAGGCTCTCAGTTGGAACCGATCATGTTAATGGCTAGATCTAAGTCATCGAATATCATATTGATGACGGGCATATGATTAGGTAAGGGGTTGTTGTTGATGTTTGGAATTGGAGCCTTTACGAAGTCTAGTTGGATTGTCCCTTCATCAATTAAATCCTAAATTTTATTTCTTAATCTCCAACAAAAGTCTATTGAATGGCCTACTTGCCCTAGATGATACTGATACCTTGCATTGGGATAAAAAAAAAGAATCTTAGCCTATACCTTTCATTGGGAGCTTCAAAATGGAGCAAATGATCCTTTCTTAGTTTTTTAAGTATCTAATTGAGCAAAATGGGTATTTTAGTGAACTGCCTTAAGGCCTTACAACTTATAGTTGGCTTCTATATTGTTGTTGAGTTGGTGAAAGATTTGCCCTAAAAGAGACCCTAGTGTTAGGTCTAGTATTTAAATTGACCATACTAATAGTAACTTCTTTAAGCTTGCTGGTGGTGGGTTTAGCAAAGGGTAATCTTCTATCTGATGGTTCTTGTAGCTTATCGGAGGAGATGACATTTTCAATCTGACACCCTACTGTTAATACTTTTGTAAAACTAGAAGAGGCTTACCGAATTAGGTGAAAGAAGTAGGGTCTCTTAAAAGTGTTGATAAAAGTCAAAGTTAACTCTTTCTCAGTCATAAGGGTGGATTCCCTTGCAGCTACGGACCTCTACCTTTGGGTATATTCTTTAAAAAATTCATTGTGCCTCTTCCTCAAGGTAACTAAGTCCATCATGGTCGGCACCACTTCAACATTGAACCTATATTGCTCATAAAATGCCCTAGCCAACTTCTCCTAAGTGTTTATTTGGTTTGGGTCCAATTGGGCGTACTAGGTCAAAGTGGGGCTCGTCAAGCTGTCTTGAAAAGTTTGGACCATGAATTGGTCATATTGCACATACTTGCCTATTTTGCGTATGTACAATTTAGGGCATCCAGTCCCATTGTACTTCTCAAAGTCAGGTACTTTAAATTTGTCTGGTAAGCTTTCATAATCGTAGGCAAAGAAGTTCGTTATACTAACCTACTCAAATCCATCATTCCCTTCGAGCATTTTCATCATTTCAATGATTTGTTGGGTCAATTATCTTTCGAGTTCTTTCAATATACCCTAATTAGCTTCAGGTTTTGAGTTGACTGGAAATGAGTAAGCATTTGGTTTAAAAGTCAGGTTGACCTTCGGATAGACACCTTCTATTTCAAAGGATTTAAAGGCTTGGTTGACTTTGGGGTAAGCTTCTTCTGCTTCGAAGGGTAGGCTTCAATGTTCTTTCTATATCGAGCTTTGGAGTTTTCTCCATTTAATGGAGTTGTAGACCTGAGTTAGGCAATGTTATCAACAAGGAAGCTCAATTGATTTGCAATCTTCCCCATTGTTCATTCTAAAGAGTGAAACCTCAACTAGTTGGGATCGATAATTTTAGGGTTGACACTACTGTTGTTGGTGTTGGTCTTGTTGTTTCCTTGGTTGGCCATTCTGTTTTGAGAGTAGGTTCCAATAGGACTTCTTTGGAAGGTTTAATGCTTAGGAGCTATCTTGGCAACTTAGTTTAAGATCACTTCTCAACAAGTTAATACATGAATATTTTCTTTTTAAAGAGATGAATGAAAAACAAAGAAATGTAAAGGAAGGCAAAGATGCATGGCATGTGAATGCAGAGAAATAGAATCAACCAATAACCAACAAGATGGTAATTTTATTATTTTGTAGCTTTCGAAGTTCCCATTTACATTATTTGAAAAAGAAAATACATTTGTTTCTCAAGAGTAGCATTCCTATCTCTAAATGCTCTTCTGGCGCTTAGCAGGTATTCCCTTTTTTTGCTTACTAGATCTTGCTGGTGCTTCCTTCCTCTTTTTTGGGCTAGGCTCTACTATTTCTTCAAGTTCTTTAAGCCTTTTCTAGGTCATCCTCAATTGATATTCTAAGGCTTGGGAACGTTGTCTTGATTCCTAAAAGAGATCATCCCACATGTCCTGCTCTTCATAGATTACTTCTACATAGGCTTATACTTAGTCCATTTAGGTCTTGATTTCAGAATCTAGCTCAACTAATGCGGGTTAGATGACCACTGGTGCTTGATATTGGATCTCCCTTACCTTATGGAGCTAATCATACAAATATTCTTTGGTAACCCTGTGCTTATCTACTTCTCCTAGCCATTCTCCTAAATTGATGTTTGGGCTGACAGTCCTTATTTCCCATAACTATTTGATTGGCCGGAGTTTGGACATCTTTGGTGGTAGTGGAATCTGAAAGTCCTCAGAATCCAAGGTCGTAATATCTAACGAAGGCTTATAAACTATATCTTGGATACCTCCGAATTGTCTAATCATATTGTTAGGGTAATATCCTGTGCACAATTTCATCCTAATTAAGGGTATTGCTTGATAATTTTTACAAAATAAAATTACTTTTTTGAAGTTAGTCCATCTTGTTGTCCATAAAATATTAGCAACTTGGAAATTTCTTAACACTTCTACCCAATAGTAAGTGGATTTTCCTTCTAGGAGATGGACCTTATCGATAAAAGAATCAATCAAATCAATATTGTGAGCAAATTCTCCTTGGATTAGATCAAACCCATAACATTTCATGTGGCTCACAAACCATACCATCAGTAATGCCATACTAGTCTTTAGTGCACTATCATTCTTTTCTTTCAAGATGTTAAGGCTTCTGATTTGTTCTACGAAGAGGGCTAGGACATGATTTGGCTTCAAGAAACTAGCCCACTAACTCAATAACCTTAAAGTGGATGAGAAACTTTCCATTAAGGAATAAGAGAGTCCCGAATGCAGCTAAGATAAAGGCTTTTAGTTTATTTTGTCCCCAGTCTTTGAGATTGCCATAGAAGATGCCCCATTGGTTAGATTTAGGCTCAATGGCGAACCATGCTTTTAAGTTTTCCAATTTGATATAATTCCCATTACAACTTTTAAGGGCTTTGTTCACGTCAGTTTTTCTGATCCCCAAGAATCTTAAGAAGGCATTCACTACGTCAACTTCCAAATTTGGGGTGTATATATTTTCCAAGGACGGGCTTGAAGTAATTGGGTTTACTCTTCAAGTGTGGACTAATTAAGTATGGCCCAACTCGAAAAGCCACTTCCTCGGGTTCCTAAAAATTGGTTAAGGCCTTAATTAAATTAATCTCTATTTTTACCCTGGGAAGTGATAGAATAGGCTTGATCTTATTGATGATGGTCTCTTGTTCCCTCAAATTAAAGTGTTAAAACCATTTTAATGGGTTTACCAATGAACTTTTCCCTAAAGTGCACAGAGTTAGATGAATAAGTTATTTCTTAATTTGAATTACAAAAGAAAAAATATGTTACAAGATTGATTGACCATTATTTACAATAACTAAACCTATTTACAACAATTCTATGTTTACAATACGTTAAAATTACAAGGGAAATCAAGAAAATTCCAAGCTATTATATATTTTCATTCTCATCTCGTTTGATTATTCATTGATTTTGGATGTCATGAATGTATAAAGGGTGGGTTTTAAAGCTTCTTAAACTTGTGTGATCTCACGTGTTGAAGAACACTGTCATTAGTCACATCAAGCTTAAGTAAGGTAGCCTAATCAACCCTGAGTGGTGGTTACAACACAGCAACCGAAGCCTACACAATGGCCCCCTATCCTAGGTTCCTAATATTGTCCAAGTTTGACTGTTTCTATCATACGTTTGTGGAAAAATAAATTCCCTCCCCCCCCCCCCCCCCCCCCTAAAAAAAAATAAATAAAAACATACAAAAACATTAATTATGGTACAAATAATAACAAATTAACAAATGAATAAGTAAATAAATTACACTTAATAAGGTGATTTTTAGAGATTATTTTTAATTTTGGAAAGTTGAATTACTAACCCTCTTAATCACCTTAGTGGAGTCGCTAAGCTGTCAATTCTCGTTTTTTCCTTTTAGTTTTTATAAATTAGTCTTCTTTAAATCGATCAATATTAAACCCTACCCATTTAATATTAACCTTCGATTAGGGTTTAAAGAAAGCCAATTCTTTTATATTTTGAAAATTGTTTAGAGTCGCCACCCGATTGGAGTCGAAAAAAAAAAAGAATTAAGTTATAACCAATTGGGTAAATTAACTATAACTTAGCTACTAGTTTAACGATAAAACCAATCTTCAAGACAGTTTTAAAACTAGAGAAAAGGATCCAAAGGTTAGGATTTTTAAATCCTTATGGGTACCATTTAACTTTCTAATTTTTATCTTAATCTTAAAAATTACCTTTCAATAGACTATTCTATAAAGTGAAACTCAATTATTGGTTAAGCAAATTGAATAATTTAGGTAATCTAAAGTGTAAGTGGAAAAAATAGGTTTTTCATTTTTTACCATCACTTTATAGGTATCTACATACCCACTATTCGGAATTAGGTGTACAAAGTTCTTTTTGAAAAATTTTAACAGATTGATTTATTTTTACCTTTAAAAAAAGGTCGGGTTTATGTTTTTACCCGGTTGAATTTATTTAAGGAAATTATTCTAAAGGGTCCTAATCAATATTTATTTTTAGAAATTATAAATAGGTAAAATTTTATTTATTTATTTATTTACTTATTATTTATTTTATTTTATCTATTTCTAAAAAAAATAAAAATCAACTATTCTTTATTTCTTCTCTTTTGCTTGCTTTTCTTCTTTTTATTCCTTTTTCTTATTTTCCTTTTTTTTTTCTTTTTTTATTATTACACTTAAGTGGAAGACAAATAAATAAGTAAACAAATAAAAAAAAATTGTGTAAACCAAGTCAGCTTAAGGTTAGCTCAAGTCAATTCAGTCAGTTTGGGTTGGCTCAAGGTCGGCTCAATCGACTTAGGCCAACTCGATTTGGTTTTGATAGGCTTGGATTAGCTCGAAAAGTCGGATTAGAGTGTCAAATCTAAGGTTTTTGGGTATAAGGAATTTGATGGTGGTGGTGGTTTTACTCAAAAACCACCATGGATGAGCTATGTTAAAAAGAGAGAAGAATCGTACTAGAGAGAGAAAGTGTAGTATGTGTGCTCCTTGGAGATATTCTTATGCTTCTGTGTCTTGAAAATGAAAGAGAAACCCCTATTTATATTGTAATCACAAAGCATAAGTTGAGAAAGTTGAAAAAATCAAATTAAATCGTTGAAATTCATTAATGGGTTTTGATCCAAAAAATAAATATTTTTTCCACTTTTGAGCTCGATTTTAATTGCATAAAGATTGAATTTGGATAGATTTTAGGATGAATTCAAAAGTAGGTCATGCATATTGCACTATTTCACTATTAATTCAACAAAATCGTGTGATAAAATTAGTCAAAAATGGCCCCAAAAAGGCTATACCACATTGAAAGAAAATTGGAAATCTTGGCAAGAAAATCTATGAAGAAGGAGGAAAGAGGGCATAGGCCATGTACAAGGCACGTGGCATGCACCCCTATGTACACATGCAATGTACATGTACATTGCAAAAATAAAGGGTGCACTTTATTTCGATTAGGGCTAAGCCCTGTTTTCAATTATTGCAAACCAATTTTCTTATTTGCACTAATTATAACATTTTTTTGTCTTTTTTTTTCTTGCTTTCTTGAATTTTCTTTTTTTTTTTTTTGTATTTTTCTACATTTCATTTTTTTTTTCGGGTTTTCCATATTTTTCTATTTTTTGGCATTTTTTCCCAATTTTAGACCCTTTATCTTATTCTAAAAATTCTAAAAGGGGGCAAATATAAGGTGTTTATAATGAGATATCTACGTAAATACTGTTATGTTATTAGACAATAGTGTTAGATATCTCTCATACATTTTAATGATAACCAAAAGGGTTAAAAGCTAATAAATCTTTAATAGTGTAGGCTAACAAAAGGTTTTTCAGAAAGTTAATTTTTGCAAGATTCAGTTACATTCAAAAGCTTATTCAGAAGCTTTAAAGTGTTTGAAAATAGTTTATTTTGGAAAGGCTTTAGAAAGTATTACAAAAGCTCTTATAAGAGGAATTGGTATAGCATTTCAAAAGCCTATTCAAAGATTTCTAAAAAAAGAAGGTTGATACTCTTCAAAAGGTTGGTCTAGAAAAATTACGTAAAATATTAAGATTCAAATTATTCAAGACTTAACTCCACTAGATTAAGTGTATTAAGATAATACATTTAATCCCATTTCACTCAAGATGGAATTAAGATCCATAGGGATTTAGTTTAAGAGAAAATATATTTAGAAAAATTAAGATACGTACAAGAATGGATAAGGATAAGGTTGAATTAGATTTTGTGGGATTTCAAATTTTTGAGCATAAGGCTTATCCCGAAGTTGCTAACAAAAGCATATCTTTTTAAATTCAAATCAAAAGCTTATCTGGTGGTTACAGATTGAAGTTTATTTGATCTAAACAAATTAAGGAGAGTTGTTTTGAAATTCAAATGATCAAGATCTTCTCAAAAATATCCAAGGAATTATTTTAAATATCTAACGGTTGGATAATTATGGAAGTAAAGAAAATCTTCAGATTTTTAGCTATTGGAAAAAGTCAATATAAAAGGAGAAAAGACTCAAAATTTAGAGATATAACTCTAAAGAAATACTATCATTGCACAAAAAATTCTTAATCAGTTTTTACCTTTTAAAAAGCTTTAGAAATTTCTTCAAATATTTCTTCAGAGAGCTGCACCAAATCAAAATTCTACAATAAGTGTTATTTTTTTTCAAGTGCAAAATTATTTGAGACTTAGACTTTTTTTCTCACTTGTAATCTCTATATTGCATTGTAAAGAAAAGATAGTTTGTACTCTGTAGATCTATATTAGGCTAGATTAAAGAGAGACTAAATAGGCAGAGCAGAGTATTGTAAAGTCATTATGACAAATGCTTCTAATCTATTTATGATTTGTTTTAGTAGATCAAGTGGAATGGCACCGGTGAAGTAGACCGAGTCCCCAACAGTGGAGCTGGAAGAGAGCAATAGATAGAAGGCCGAAGCTCTATAAAATCTTTACCTGATTTTCTCCTTCCTTACTCTTTTACTTTGCAATTTTATTATTTTGTGTTAAATTGTTAAATATCACTATTCACCATTATAAGTTGTTAAGAGAGGTAATTTCATTTTTGTTTAACGAAAATTTTTCAAAAATTTAGAGATATCAATTCATACCCCCACCAGCCCCACTCCCCACCCCCCCCCCCCCCCCCCCCTCAATATTTTATACGGGACCAACAAATAGGTTATATAAAACAGGTATTTTATAAAGTTATACTATATGTTTGATCATTTACAAGTATCAGAATGGATACTTCAAGTTGTTTAAGTCATGTATGCCTTATGTAGGCTATATTTACGATAATAGTTGTAAGGTTAACTTTTACCTTGAGTTAGTTTATACGACGAGACTGTTATAACTTCTCCTATTCAGAGCATAACATATAATATATCAAATGTTAGGTAGTATTATTTTTTATACTATGATGTATTTATTTTTTGTTTTACTAATTAGCTTAAATATGAATTAAGGGGCTTGTTACTCATAGGGGTTGGCACTATTTGTAAGCAATATATCCATTAGTTTGAAAGGGAAAACAAATTTTAATAATTTTAATGACCCACTTTTTGCCTCTTTCCTTAATTTAAGAAAAAAGAAATAAAAAACCTAAGTTATATCTGCCCCTTCTCTCTTCTCTCTCTCTTTTCATGCACTATACCAACACTGCTTAACAAATCAACACTACTCTTTTCTTACATAATAATAAGACAAACACTAGTGTTGTTGACCCTACATGTTATCAAACCCAAGTTGGTAGATCATGGTGTTTATCTTTTAGGACTCATAAAAGAACTATATGAGCAACTACTACTCAATAAGGGACAAAGGCAAAAGCATACACAAAATAACAACAAACAAACTTGTCAATCTGTTAGTTAGGTGCAACGTAATGTAATCAAACATATGTTATCAATATGACATTATTCGGTTCATCGTAAAGTTAAAGAAATTGCTTCTACTCTAACCTGGATTGAGATTACGCATAACACGACCAAACTCAAGCTTAGCAATTAATTCAACTAAGATTGGCCTTATTGAAGGGTTAATATTCCATCAAAGAATCCTGACTACTCTCCTAGTAGATTATAATGTATGTCCAGTTAGCATTTAGATCCAACTTTATCTTAGTCTATTTTAGGGGTAACAAACTAATTGAAGATAATCAAATTAGGAACAAAGCATAGCAAAGCAATCATAACATGTAGCTAAGCTACTAGTAACACAACGCAACAATTTCCAAGCACACACATTACATGTGCATATTCAACTACTCTACAAATACAAACAAGTATACACCTTATCCTCCTAATACTTTTGTATAATACTCCAAAATGCTATTAAGCATTGATCTTACTTACTTGGATTCGTAGTCACTATTGTAACAAATGCCTAAGTCCTTCTGTCTTTAGTAATCCTTATAATACAAATTACATTTCAGTTTCTATTCCATTCATTGAAGTAATACTATTTTGATTATTATACTTTTATTTAGGCTTAAGATTCTTTTAGTATTCAATGGATGTTGGTTATGGGTATTAAGTATTATTATTTCTATAGAATCTTTTATAGGTAACATCATCCTTTACTAGCTTGTCTAGAACTTCTACAAAACCTTCTATAAGCATTAGATTTGGCCCATTTCACTATAAACTTCACTTTTCACACTTATCCTCACTTGTTTGAATTCAATCTAGTCGAAACTCCTCCATTATTGACTCACATGGCTCGCAAATTCATTAAGATCAATCAAGCATTGCTCAGAAATTTAATCAAAAAGAATGTTAATCATAGCTAACCAAGTAAATTACCTAAAATTCATAACTTTTGACAGGATAAACATGGTTTAAGACAAAACCTGAACTTATACAACAACTAATTATCTTCATTTACTACTAATTTTTGAGGATTTTTAACAAAAATGATCAATTTATCAACTTCATAAAAACCAACAAAATGACTAATTGAAAATTATCAATTCTACTTCAATAAAACCCATTTTCTTAAAAAAAAATCCACTACTTTCACTCTGTAATTAAAAATAAACATTTTTCATGTTATCAAATACTCCAAAAAGTGTCTTAAACCATGTTTTACTTAAAAAAGCCTAGATAAACACCATTCTTCAAAAAATTGCAACTTAACGGTCTTTCAAAAACTAAATTTTAATGTCAATCAGATGGAAAGTTTTAGAAAAACCGTTTACAAACAATATCTATATATTATAGAGTTTTCAAAGAAAAATTTTGAAAGAGAAACCATGTCATTTGAGTCTTTGAAAAGTAAATTGAAATTCAATTCCAAAACTCACATTTCTTAAGAGCGATAAATAAAATGAATGATTTACACAAAACAAAAAAATTTGTGAAAATACTTAAAATGATGTAAGAATAAAATTTTCCATAATTTTTAGATGAGATTTGATATTTTTAACAAATTAGGAAAAATCAGGCAAAAAAGCAAACTCATCAATGCAAGGGACTTTTGTGGCCAACAATAGTGGTGGGTATATCAACCTAACTAAGTTGTGGTTAGACCTTTAGGAGGTAGTAGCAACTTAACATTGGGTGGCCGTTTGATCCTCATATTGTGCATGCCCCTAATCTTGCTTAAATTTTCTTAGTTTTCTAAATCCCTTCAAATTTTCCCTAAAATTTTCATCATGCCTCCTAAATTTTCTTAGAGTTTTAAGCTACCTAAAAAGATGCAATTGGTGTTGTTGATGGGTTTATATAAGTCTCAAGTTAATGGTTGATTTGGTGACATGTAGGACAAGTGTTGTATGTTAAGCTTTTACCCATTCCACTTGTCTATGAACTATGGGTTTAGTCCACTATTTTTCACAATCCATGATTTTCCAATCATGGTTTTAGCAAAAGCATTCACCCTAATTTGTAGATCATCCATAATTATCCAAAACCATGAACTCCCCTTTATTTTATTATTTTCTCTATACATATTAGTTTAACTTTAAGTAAAATCTTTTACTAGAGCTTCTATATCCTTTACTCAATTAACCACCTAATTACATATTATTATTTCTAACTATTTTCCATATCATTTATTACTCCTCTTATTTATTTAATTTATTTCTAAGTTTTGTTATATTTTGGGTCAAATTTTTTGAAATTCTAGAAATCAATAAAGAAATTGTTTGATTTTATTATTTTAACTTATATTAATGTTGCAATACTTCATTTCTAAAAACCCAATTCCAAGGATTACTTTGACCATCCTTTGGATTCTTTATAACGCCCCTGTCATCTAGGTGTCTGCTTGGAAACTTTTCCTTTACTTTTGATACCTGAAGACAATTCATTACTACTATCCTTGAATTAAGGATAAGACGAAACTTGTATTCAACCTACTATTCCATTTTATATGACATTTGATTCCGAATAATATCTTATTCAACTTGATAGACAATAGCGTAATATTTACAAAAGTAGATCATATTCAAAGTATCATAGTTATATACTTTTATACAATATGTAAATCATTTACAAGTATACTCTTTTGTCAGTCATAGCTAAGCTAAACCTTTTGTAAGGTAACTCTAACTTCTTTCTTGGAATGCTGCCTTCATGTGCTCAAGTTGTATCCGAAATCCATAGACCTTTTCCAAGAGCTCATCCCCATTAGAACTATGATATCTCCTTATCCCTATGACCCATTCTTCTATCTAATGCATCCTTAACCTTGATGGGAATCAATCTCCGACTACATCCAAGCCAAGGTCGACCTGTCTAAAGTCGACATCGACCCTCCAAAAGAAGATGCCAACCTGTTCTAACCCAAAGCCGAACAACTTTTGTCAAGGTCGAGCAATTGACAGAAAACCGAGGGGAAGAAAAAGAGCCACTTGGCAACAAGTTTGTCATTTACCAAGAAAACAAGAGAGCATACAACCAATGACTCGGGATCAAAGAACTACTCGGTACGGTCTCGAGAGACTAGTGTCTACTAATTCTAGCATTCGGCAATTATGGATCGACCTTTCTAGTGTCTCGGGTAAGCACTGCGAGACTTTAAGAGCTCTTCCTCAGACCCAGACATCCAACTACCAACCCTACCTAATTCGAATCCTGTTCCTTCTTAGATAGGCTAAGTGACTGCATGCCAACCTTTATTAAACGCACAATTTCATATTCTTATGTATGTTTTCCTTTATTTTATTTATGGGCCCAATTCTTTAGGGTTTAAGACCTTGTACGTTATTTATAGTTTTGCTACTAGGGTTTAGGACTTGCTATAAATAGCAACTTTTATAAACATTAGACATATGAAGATATATGAAAATATATACGAAAATAGATACAAAAGTATATTCTTGCAATTGGAATCTTTTCCCTTTTTGAGCAAGGCTACTCTTGAGCTAGCATTTGCCAGATTATAGAGTATAGATTAAACTCTTTAATCTCTTACACATTCTTATCAATCTTGACCTTAAGATTGTGGTGATTTGAACCAGTTAGTGAGTTGCATCTAACCTTGATTTAAATCCCGAACAACATTTAGTGTTCATGAGTTATATCGAACCCTATTTCGAGCCCAAACCCCTAATTGTGTTTGTGTCTTGGTGTGTGATATCCATTCATATTCACCATCAAAACCAATCATCTCACTTCTTGTTCGTCAAACCCATTCGACCCATTTTGGGTTTTTCGAGATCTACTGCTTCAATCCTTATCATATTGGTATTAGAGCTTTAGAGAGATACGCGTGCTAGTGTTCTTCAAAGTTGATTCATGGTTTGAACATTTTTTATAATCATCATTCCATAGTCAATGTGCTATTCGTATTTTTAGTAGTCATGATATTATGCTACAGTTGAGTCCAATAACATTAATTTCAATAGTAGATTCTAGTTGTTGTGGAAGTGTTTGTCAATAGTGGTAGTTGCAGAAGCCGAGTAGTGGTTGTTTCTAGGTTATTGTGATTATGTTTTGTTGTTTGTTCAATTTTCTAGAAAATTATGGTATGGACAAAAATGTAGAAAGATAGTGTTAACAACACTAGTGATAGCCCTTGCAGAAGCTTGAAATGACATATTGATAACTTGGGGTATCAAATTTAGAATCTCACTGACTTTATCCAAGAACTAATTGGATAAGTCAGAGGCCACAGACGGGATAGCTGAGAAGAAAGAAGGGAGAGAACACCTACAAGTGGAAGTGGTTCTAATGAACTTGATCATGATGACCGACAGCAAAGAAGAGCTGCCGAGCCGAGAAGGAGAGAAAACCAACCCAAGCTGAGAAGAAGAAATGAAAGGAGTATTGACTCTGAAACAAATCAAGGAGCCCTGAGAGGAGAGCTGAGGCTAAGAAGGGACATGGCCGAGCAGAACCGTAATAAAAGTGGCTGATCGGAGGTAAACTAACTAACTTGGAATGTAAGGGATGAACCCCGAGCACCTGGCTGAAGACTTAACAATATAAAGCTTAAGTTGCTAACCTTCAATGGAAGTAATAGACCTGAAGAGTTCCTTAACTGGGTTCCTCAAGTCAAGAAGTTGTTCAAGTGCTACGAGTATAATGATCAAACAAAGGTTAAGCTGGCTTCATTATCTCTTATTGAATATGCAAGCCTTTGGTAAGATAAATTAGTTGCCAAGTGAGATGCTAAAGGAGAAGAGCTGATCAAAACTTGGAGGCTTATGAAGCGATTGATGAATTAGTGCTTTATGCCGACCTACTTCAAGTAAGAGATGTTTCATGCATTCCAACACCTGAGACAAGGTCAGAATACTGTTGAAGAGTATTTGCAAGAGTTTGAGACCTTGATGACGAGATATGAGATTGCCGAGCCACAAGACTGCACTATTGCTAAGTTCCTAAGTGGACTCTGAGATGATATTGGTGACATAGTTGAATTATAGCCATTCAACTCTCTAAACAAGCTAATTAATTTGGCATTAAGAGTAGAGAGATAGAGGAGAAGAAGGCATTAGAAGCCAAGTAGCCTACCTTAACAAGGTAGCCCTGAGCTTGAAAGGTATGCCGAGAGAAAAAGGCTAGAAAGGAGGATGGAGAAAGGAGAGAGAAAGGAGAGCCTAGCTGACCAGTTCATGCCAAGAAAAAGATTTCCAAGAAAGAGAACGCACCTAGGAATAAGGCCCAAGAAGTGATGTGCTTCAAATGCTTAGGGTATAGACATATTACTTCTCAATGTCTGAAGAGGGTTATGGTCTTGAAAGGTAAAGGACCCAATGCCCAAGTAGAAAGTTAGAGTAATAGGAGTTTGGAAGACCAATTGATAGAAGAAGATGTCTATCTCAAAAACCTAGATAAACTCCTAGCTACAGCCACACGAGTTGACTTGAAGGTAGATTCCGAACAAAGGGAAAATTTATTTCATATTCAGTGCCTAGTGAGAGGGAAGACCTGCTCCCCAGTTATCGATGGAGGTAGCTATACCAACATCATCTCTACCAAGTTAGTAGAAAAGATGAAATTACCAACCTACCCGTACCCCTGACCTAATGGATTGAAGTAATTTAATGACAAAGATATGGTCCATGCGCATAAGCGAGCTTGAATCACATTTAAGGCAAGACAATATGAGGATGAAATCGACTTTGATGTAGTATCTATGAATGCCACGAATCTACTTCTTAGCCAACCATGGGAATTTGATCGAAAAGTGATCCATGACGGATTCCTCAACACTTATACTGTTTGGAAGGATGGGAAGAGCTATCTCTTAACCGCGATGACCATTGAGGAAAATCAAAGACACTCGACACCCATGGTAAAGCGAAAAGGGAGAAGGAGCTTATTTGACATCCCGGCCTATGCCCAACACTTAATGTTGAGGACGACTTCCTTTCAAACCTGTGGTAATGATGGGAATCAACCTCTAACTACATCTAAGCCGAGGCCAACCTATCCGAAGTCGACGTCAACCCTCTAAAAGAAGATGCCGATCTATTCTAACCCGAGGCCAAATAGTTCAAAGCTGAGGCCAAACAGCTTTCTCCAAGGCCGAGCAATTGATAGAAGATCGAAGGGAAGAAAAGGAGCCACTTAGCAACAAGTCTGTCATCTGTCGAGAGAGCACACAACCAATGACTCGAGATCAAAGAACCACTTGGCATGGTCCCGAGAGACTAGTGCCGACTAATTCTAACACTCGACAATTATGGGCTGACATTTCTGGTGTCTCGGCTAAGCACTGTGAAACTTTAGGAGATCCTCCTCAGACCTAGATAGCCAACTACAAACCCTGTCTAATTTGAATCCTACTCCTTCCTTGATAGGCTAAGTGACTGCATGCCAACCTCTATTAAACGTACAGTTTTGTATCTTGTGTATGTTTTCCTTTATTTTATTTATGGGCCCAATTCTTCAAGGTTTAAGGCCTTGTACATTATTTATAGTTTTGCCACTAAGGTTTAGGACTTACCATAAATAGCGATTTTTGTAAACATTAGACATGTAATGATATACAACAATATATATGAAAATAGACAGAAAAGTATATTCCTGTGATTGGAATCTTTTCCTTTTTTAAGTAAGGCTACTCTTAAGCCAGCATTTTCTAGATTATCGAGTATTGATGAGTCCTTAATTGCACATATTTTATTTAGTGATTTTTGATGATTTTCCTTGATATTTCAGTTTATTTTTAGATAATAATACTTAATTAAGTAAAATTTTTTTTTTTAGGTTTTAAAATTATCTATGTGAAAAAATGAGAAGATAGAAACAAATTTCACTCAAATCAAAGCTAAAATAAGCAAGTTATAAAGGTTTGAAGATCAATACAGCCGAATGACATGATTGTATCGTTTCCAAGCAAATTTAGAGCTAATTTTCATCTGCCACAGCCTATGACATGACCAAAAGACACAATCATGTCATTGGTCATGTCATTTCCAAGTTTAATTAAAAAAACAAAAAAGACAAACGTGAAGCACAGAATGTTACACGACTGAAAAATACGGTCGTGTCTTTTCCAGCCAACCTAATTTTTTTTATTCTTTGTTTATAATGCCTTGTTAAGGTTTATTGAGAAGAACATTTTGGCATGACTTTCAAAGAGTTTCTGAAGCCAAGAAATACCAAGAAAGCGAGGAGAAGCGAAGACTTAAAGATTTAACTTTTTTTAGATTCCATGATGACTCTTTCCATTACTTTCTACACTTTGATTTTAGATTTCTATTTTAAGATATATAGTGAGTAGAATCTTAGTATCTAGGGTTTGTGAACCTAGATCTATTCATGTGACATGATTAGTACTGATTAATTTAGTTCTTTATTAATTTCTTGATTTAACTATGTTTGCTTTATGATATTGATTATTATTTCCATGGATAGTAATCTAGAGTTTAATATCTTATAAGAGAATCGAGAGATTTCTTATAAGATTAAATCTAGGCATAGCTGATGAGAATTATTGCAAGAATAGAGATAATTTGCAAGATTCTTCCAGATTTTAAATTAAAGTGTAGAGAATTCATTGTTCAATAATGCGATCTTAAATAGTGTTATTGAGAAGAGATTCTAATAGATGATTCTAAGGTTAGGGTTAATTGACTTAGGAATGTAATTAACTTTAGTAGAAAATTCTCCAGATCAAGAAAAATTAAAGAATAAATTAGATTATCTTTAGGAAAATCACATGTTAGATCTATGAGAAGCAAGATCTAGGTACAATATTGAATATTGAATTTATTGAATTGCTTTCTTATTAGTTCTTGAATTTCATCTTAGTTACTCTTTAATTTAGTTTTAGTAGTAATTTAGATTTACATCTTTATGTTTCTTGAAATTTAAATTACCGGTTAGATAATAGAGACCTAGTGAATACTAGTAATCAAAGTCCCTAAGGGATCGACACTTAGACTTAATCTGCTACATTATAAACTCATAGGTGCACTTGCCTATACATCAAGTTTTTGGTTCCATTACCAAGAGCTGTTGATATTAAGAAAACTAGTAGATTTATTAATCTAACTGTTTCTTCTTTATATTTCTTGATTTATTTTCTTTTTTTTGAGTTCTTTTATTTTTCTTGGTGCGATCTTAACTAAATTCTCTATTTTCTTTGGTGTGGTGCATGATAAGAAGCCGATCAAAGGATTTGATCAAAATTGATCCTAAGATTGAGAGGACGGCTTTACACAATTTGAGGCAATTATCTATCAAAGAAATAGTGGAGGTAATAAACCAAAGATCTCCGATTAGATTGAAAGACGAAGTGGAGTTGCTAGAGGGCGAGGTCAAGAGTCAAGCGGTAGAATAAGAATCTGATTATGAGAGCTTACCCAACGACATCATGGCTAATAACGAGGAATATAATCGGACCATGTCGGACTAATCCCAACCATCATTAACTAGTACCTAGTCTTGCATCAATCAACCAACTATTGCAACCAATAACTTCAAGATCAAGTTGAACATTATTCAAGTGGTTCAACAATTTGTCCAATTTGACAGCTTCCAAGACGAAGATCTCAATGCACATATTTCCAGTTTTTTAGAAATATGTGATACTTTTAAGATTAACAGGGCAACTGATGATGCCATCCAACTATGCCTCTTTCCATTTTCTTTACACAATCAAGCTAAGCAATGGTTAAATTCCTTAGCAAGGAATTCAATCACAACCTATAATGAATTGGCGGAAAAATTCTTAGAGAAGTATTTTCCACCTGCAAAAACGGCAAAGCTTAGAGCTAACATCTCATCTTTTGCCCAGATAGAGAGTGAGACCTTATACGATACATAGGAGCGCTTTAAGGACTTGTTAAGGTGGTGTCCATATCACGGCCTCCCTCTTTGGATGGAAATGCAAACATTCTACAATGGTCTTAACCCCTCTATTAGACAAATGATAAACACAACAACTGAAGGTACACTCAATACTTAGACACCCAAAGAAGTCCCGGCTCTGATAGAAAGCATGGCCAGGAATAATTGCCAGTAGGAGAACCCAAGGGGGAAGTAAAAAGTTACAGGCATATTTGAGCTCAATGCTGTATAGTCAAGTAGAGATGTTGAATAAGAAAATTGAATCCCTCTCGACTGGTTCACAATAACCACAGTATAGCTCCAACAACTTCATCCAAGAGAGGATTGTAGGCTACGAGCAGATAGAATGTGTTGATTTTTTGGGGAAACCAACAAGACCCCAGTATAATCCTTATAGCAACACCTACAACTTGGAGTAGAGATATCACCCTAATATTTTATGGGGAAGTCCAAATCAAGGTCAAGGCCAATAATGGCAAACAAGGAATCAACCTCAACAAAGACTAAATTTGCCTCCACCAAGGATTCAACAACCAGCAGCATCCTTGACTGCTCTAAAGAAGAAGTTGGAAAGCCTCTTGGAAAAATATATTCAATCTAATAAGGCTAGAATGCAACAAATAGAGGCTTCTTTAAGGAACCAGGAAGCTTCTATCCACAACTTAGAAAATCAAATCAGATAACTTGCAAGGATGCTAAATGAACTACAATAAGGATCACTGCCTAGGAGCATGAAAATGAACCCAAGGGAACATGTTAGTGCAGTGACCTTGAAAATTGGTAGAGAGCTGCAAGTTAAGAAGGAGGAGGATAAGGAAGCAGCTAAGAAAGAAGTGGAGGTCAAAGGTAAAGAAAGTTCAGAACTGTTGAGATCAAAAGAGAGTATAGAGCTACCATAAGTGAACGAGTACAAGCCGCCCATCCCATATCCACAAGACTTAAGCAAGACTACCCTGATCCAACCAAATAATTCGATAAATTCCTCAATCTTTTTAAACAACTACAAGTGAATTTACCTCTTATTGATGTTTTATTGTAGATGCCAAAATACGCAAAATTCCTGAAGGACATGTTGTCAAACAAGAGGAAGTCGAAGGATCTTTCAACTATTACACTGAACAAAGAATGCTCGATGCTACCCTAGAAAAAGTTGCCAAAGAAATTACAAGATCTAAGGAGTTTTACTTTACCTTGTATGCTTAGAAAGTTGTCAGTAAATAATACTTTAGCAAATCTAGGAGCAAGTATAAACTTGATGCCATTTAAATTGTTTAAAAAGGTAGGGTTAGGAGAACCTAAACCAACAAGCATGTGTATTCAATTAGTTGATAGGTTCACCACATACCCTAAAGGCATCATAGAGGATGTTCTAATGCATGTTGATAAATTCACTTTCCCTATAGATTTTGTTATCCTCGACATAGACGATGATCTCAAAGTATCAATGATTCTAAGTAAACCCTTCCCAGCTACTGTTAGGGCCGTATTTGATATTAGTGAGCATAAGCCTATCTTAAGGGTTGAAGATGAGGAAATTGTTTTCCAGAATCCAGATTCAATGTACATGTCTCTTGACGTAGAGGGTATAATCTATGTTGGTGATACTTCTAATGCAGTTGTTACTAAATACGTGCAAGAAACACTTGTCAAAGAACCTATGAACAATTGCTTAGAACCGGGAGATGGAGAAATGGTGAAAACTCTTAATCAATTAGAAGTTACAGCTCATTTGGGAGCTAATGAACCCAATGTAGTGAAGATAGGGATTGAACCATTTTGTAGACTAAACGAAGGAAAGTCAGAGCCTCCCAACACAAAATCACCAATCTCAAAGCGGAAACACTTAGAAGATTGCTTAGAACATGCTTTTGTAGGGAAGAGCTCAAAGCTACCGACAACCACTCCATCTAAGAGAAAAGCAGATAAAAAGAAAGGACTCAAGCAACATAAGTTTGATGAGTGGCATTATAAGAAGAAACTTAGTAGAAGTTATGCAATTCGACAAGAGAATTTGCTATACTAATGGAAAAAAGGTAACTCAAGCCTTGTTTGGAGGGTTCTAAAGTGAGGTAAGGATAGAGATCCATCTCCACTCAGATGAAGGTAAGTAAACCATGCATTCTGTCGAGTTATCAACGTTAAACATAGCACTCTTGAGAGGCAATCTAGGTTATTTTTACTTTTTAGCTGGTAAGTTATTTTAGTAGTTTTTTATTGTTTATCTTAGTACTTTAGGACATTTATTTTTCATTTTAAGGTCAAGTTTGCTCTTATGTTGTGCTGCGCATATAACGGTCCTACTAGTCGGTTAGCGAGCAAGGGTCAAGGGGACAGCATCACCTGCGAGGTTTCCAAGGTAGTGCTTCAAAAGCTAAACGAAATTTCAAAATCTAAATGAAATTTCAAAATCAATAAGTGCAACATAATAAGTTTTCCTTTTAGTTTAATCTTTTGCATTAGATTTCTTTAGTTCATTTTTTCTTTCATTTAGTAATTTTGTTTCTTTAAGTCTATTTTATTTTATTTTTGAATTCATGCATTTAGGTTAGGCATACATTAATTAAAATAAAAATAATAAAAGTGAAAAGCCAAAAAAAAAAAAATAAGGTTGTTACACGGTCATAGGACACGATCATATCCTAGACCGTGTAAATTCTAGGCAGTTTTTGTGTGTGATCTACAGAAAGTTACATGGTTACGAGTTACCAAACATGTAAACAGCTCATAGCTCAGATTGTTACACAACCATGAGACAAGATTGTGTCTTAGGTCGTATCTTGACCAATATAAAAAATAAAAAAAGAAATTCAACCTTACTTACAGTCATTTCTCCTTGCAAAAAAAATTTTTTTTTTTTCCTCTCACACCCAACACATTCATCCCCTCTTGCTTATACATTCCTTCATCCCTCACATTTTCTTTCACACACAACACACAAAGCCACATCAACTCAAGGATCTCTACTATTCTCACTACTTCAAGAATCCAAGTAAGTTCTTGATTCCTCTTTTTCTATAATTTTTCTAAAAATTTTCTTGGATTAGACTCTTGTGCATGTTGGAATAAGTAGAAACTGAACCTTTTGCATGTGGTAATCTTTAGAGTGTGCTCATAACTTGTTTTTTGAGAAGATAGGTAATGAACATGAAGAACATGGTCATATTTTTCAATTCGGCACTATAATTAGATTTTAAAAGACATAGAGCTGTGACATGATCATATTATTTGCAATACATTAGTATAGGCATGGGATTCTTGAATGTTTAAGTTGAAGTAAACTTCATTGCTTTATATGCCTTGTTCTTCATTCTAGCTCTTAGGCCTTTAGTGTTTAATCAACATACAAGTGCTACTGAGTCATGTTATTGAGGAATTAGGAGTTTGAGTATGCATGGAACCTCTTTTGTAACAATAGTTGTGAGAATTGTATGAAAGATTTCTCAAAAACACAACTATATTTTGTATGCATACCAAGTGTTTGACATAATTCCTCAATGAGTTATAGTGTTTATTTTTACACTTAGTCATGATTTTTTGGTCTATTTCTTTATTCTAAGTGTGGGGACGCTTCGGTATATTAGAAATTTGACTTGAATCTTGTTTCCATTTGTAGAGAAACATGGTACTAAGAGTTTAATTACAAGTTTAGAGGAAGGAGCTCAAGAGAAGAGTTTAGATAAAGATGTTGATGATGAGGAGGAGGATGAGGATAAGGATAAAATTATGGATGATGCCTTTGATTAGGAGGATTGTGGAGTTGATGCCTTTGAAATTTAAAGCTCATGTAGAAAAATGCATTTGATTTGGATTACTTCAAACTTCATAACTTATGGCTTTTGTGCATTCGTGTTACTCAAATTTTCAGGGGAGTATCAGTTATTTTTTTCCCACTTTTATATTGTCTTACCCATGATTGTTTTGATTGTTATATTTTCTATTATGTGATTTAATGCATACATTGGGGATAATGTACAGTTTTAAGTGTAAGGAAGGGGATATATAAATTTATAGAAACTTTTGCTACTTAGGAGACCAAATTTTTTTCCAATTTACCCAATCATATTGTTTTATTAGCTTGCAATTATTCAAAAATTGGTAACTTCCATTGAGTTGAATGTAATATGAATACTTGATCTTTAATGTTTGATTTATACGATGCCAAAGTTGATAGGTGAAATCTTTGTGGAGTAAAGTTAAGGATTATTTAGCTTAAAATTTTAGGACTTAAGATTAGAGGAATAACACTGGTTAGGAGTTAGTTAAGATTATTTTTTAAGCTTGCTTTTATGTATATTTTCCTCTTAGATGACTTTAAGGCCATATAATCCTTAGTAAATAAATAAATTAAATTTATCTTTTGAGAAACCCTAGAAAAAATGAAATAGTTAGAGGTGGAAAGTGACAAACATAAAAAAAAGGGCAAAATTGGCAAGAATTCGCCTTGGTCCCTCAGAAGAGCGAGGTTGAATTCTACTGCCAATGCCAAAATAAAATGAAAGAATAAGTCGGTATGGATTGGCCTTGGTCCTTCAGAAGAGCAAGGTTATTTCTCGCTATCAATATGAGGGCTAGGTTGGTATGAATCAGTCTTAGTCCTTCAGAAGAGCGATATCCTTTCCCATTGCCAATACAATTGTCCTTAAATAATGTGCTTTATTAATAACATAAATTTAGTGAATTTGAAGCCTTTCAGCTAAAGCATGAACTAATGGGAAGATTAGAGGATGAGTGGATGTAATATGTGTTTACTTTGAATTATAATGCTTAGCGAGAATGAAGAGAGGATTATATACATTCTAGCTAAGTAAGGTTAAAATTTTTATGACTCTTTCCTAATTAGCGAGATGTTAAATCTAATCTTAAGTATGGAATTCTTAATTAAATGATCCGGTTAAACTTTAATTTACAAAGATTAGCTTATGAACTCTGGTACTTTATGTCCTTTGGACATTGGAAAAAAGATTAAGTATAAGAGTTAAGGAAGTTATTTAAAGAAAATTGATTGGATTTGCAAGTTGAATTTTTTAGGATTAAGTGTAATTGTTGATTAGTTTCTAAGGTAATGATGGTTTTTAACTTAAGAATTCTTGTCTTAATTTTTCTTTGATTTATTTGCTTGAGGACAAGCAAATGCTTAAGTGTAGGGAAGTTTGATAAGTTCTTAATTGTACATATTTTATTTAGTAATTTTTTATGATTTTCCTTTATATTTGAGTTTATTTTTAGATAATAATACTTAATTGAGTAAAATTTTGTTTTCTAAGTTTTGAAACAATCTATGCAAGAAAACGTGAAGATAGAAACAAATTTCACTCAAATCGAAGTAAAAATGAGTAAGTTATGAAGGTTTAAAGATTAACACAACCAAATGACACGATTGTGTCGTTTCCAAGCGAATTTGGAACTATATTTCATCTGTCACAGCCTATGACATGAGCAAAAGACATGATCATGTCATCGGTTGTGTCGTTTCTAGGTTTAATTAAAAAAAAAAAAAAGACAAACGTAAAGCACAGAATGTTACACAACTGGAAGACACAGTATGTCCCTAGTCGTGTCTTTTCCAACCAACCTAATTTTTTTAATTCTTCATATATAATGTCTTGTTAGGGTTAATTAAGAAGAACTTTTTGATACAACTTTGAGAGAGTTTTTGAAGCCAAGAAATACCAAGAAAGGGAGGAGAAGCAAAAACTTAAAGATTCAATTTTTTTTTAGATTTCATGATGATTCTTTCCATTACTTTCTACACTTTAATTTTAGATTTCTATTTTAAGATGTGTAGTGAGTAGAATCTTAGTATCTAGGTTTTCTGAAACCTAGATCTATTCATGTGGCATGATTAATACTGATTAATTTAGGTCTTTATTAATTTCTTGATTTAATTATGTTTGCTTTATGATTTAGATTATTATTTCCATGGATAGTAATCTAGAGTTTGATATCTTATAAAAGAATCGAGAGATATCTTATAAGATTAGATCTAGGTATAGCTGATGAAAATTATTGTAAGATTAGAGATAATTTGCAAGATTCTTCCAAATTTTAAATTAAAGTGTAGAGAATTCATTGTTCAATAATGCGATCTTAAATAGTGTTATTGAGAAGAGATTCTAATAGATGATTCTAAGGTTAGGGTTAATTGACTTAGGAATGTAATTAACTTTAGTAGAAAATTCTCCAGATCAAGAAAAATTAAAGAATAAATTAGATTATCTTTAGGAAAATCACATGTTAGATCTATGAGAAGCAAGATCTAGGTACAATATTGAATATTGAATTTATTGAATTGCTTTCTTATTAGTTCTTGAATTTCATCTTAGTTACTCTTTCATTCAGTTTTAGTAGTAATTTAGATTTACATCTTTATGTTTCTTGAAATTTAAATTATCGGTTAGATAATAGGGGCCTAGTGAGTTCTAGTAGTCAAAGTCCCTAAGGTATCGGCACTTGGATTTAATCCGCTATATTATAAACTCATAGGTGCACTTGCCTATACATCAAGTATAGATTAAGCTTTTAATCTCTCATGCGTTCTTATCAATCTTAACCTTAAGATTGTGGTGAACCCCTTCATTTGAACTAGTTAATAAGTTGTATCTAACCTTCATTTGAATCTCGAGCAACATTTAGTGTTCATGAGTTGTACCGAACCCTATTTCAAGCTCAAACCCTTGATTGTGTTTGTGTCTTGGTGCATGATATCCATTCACATTCACCGTCGAAACCAATAATCTCACTTCCTATCTGTCAAACCCATTTAACGCATTCTGGGTTTTTCAAGATCCACTACTTCAATCCTTATCAAACTTGATGATGAGAAAAACTTATTTCCTCAACTACTGCGAGCTAAGTAAGAGTAGATAATAAGTAATACAATACAAATAATATCACAACTCAAGCAATCCATTTATAAACAGTAGATTCAACTTCACACATACATTAGTTAAGCCAGGTATTTATTACTATTAATGCAGTGTGTTATGGTTATGTACGTGGCATGCAGCGGTATTGATATCTTATGCTCTTCCAACTCACTCATCTAGTTAGTCAACATACCTAAGCATTAGGATACAATGTCTAGAAACCTAGAGGCAACAAAGAGCTACATAAGAGTAAGACCCCCAACTCTGTTTTTGACAAATTAGACTACAAAGCATAGTCTACCAAATCAAACTACAAAGTGTAGTTACTTAGGCACTGTAAATCTATATGCTTCTAAAACTAAGTTTATAAAACCATTGTTTTCTTGGTTCACTTGGAAGCTCCATTTTGAAAAGTCTGACTTACAAGTCTCTACTGTGTCATACTATGCCATGCCATGCCATGCTGTCCCGTCCTGTGCCATGCCATGCTATACAACAACAATTCAAGTATATCATTCTACACAATTAGTCTTTAAGTTTAATTCAACTTACTTATTTGAGTCTAGTTTTTGGTCTCTCCATATGGAAATATATTATGTTACTTAAGGTTCACTTACATGAAAACCAAGAAAATTAGGTTAGCAATCAGTCTTCTCTCCAAGTTAGTACAAACACCATGTCAACATTCAACATAACAGCATAACAGTTCAAGCAATATATGGCTATGATCATTCAAAAACACCACATTAGCATCCAATATAACAGCATAGTAGTTTAACAAAAAATATAGCCATAATTAATCAAGACGGCATCAAACAATACATAGTATTATGAGTAACAATAAATCTAGACCAAGTATGGGTTAAATCAACTTACCTAGCGAACAGTACATTTCCAAACTTACTTGCTAGCGTAAGCTTTCTCTTCCATGACTTCACCTAACAAGAGTAAGTACTTCTAAGGTCAATTACAAGCCATATGTATATATATTTTAGCTTAATATTGCTTGTTGGTTTTAGTTCACTTTAGGCTAGTTTTGATTTAGTCTTTGATTTTGATTCTAATTTAGGTTCTAAAACAAATTTTGAATTATTCTCTAATGTTACCTACTTCAAAATTCTTAGTTAGGTACTAGTTACCTTGTATCCTCATTTTATCCTCTAAAATCTCCAACATTATACCTAGCTTTGTCATATATATTCAACTTACACAAAACACCTAAGTATAGTAGTTTCTAATTTACGTTCCACTCTACATTTTGATTTACCCAAAACATTACATTTGCTTATACTACTCTCATTTTTCAAATAAACCAAACTAATATCATTATAGGTTACTGCAAATACAACAGTAGCCAAAACTCCCTCATGCTATATTACTAATTATACCAAGTTGTCCTTTTATTAACATATTGTGCAAAATATGTATAAATAGTTGAAAAATATACAATCGTTGGTATTTGTACTCTGTAAAAGCCATGAAAAATATAGTATATGCAGAAAATACTAGAGATTACATTCAAATCTTGAAAAACACTAATATAGTATATTATACTACATACTTCATAATACTTTATCTAGCTCTATTTCTTAAATAATTAACTAAAAATAAGGAAATATTTATATTTAACTTTGATATCATAATATAATGTATATCTAAATATCACTAATCACCAAAAGTCAGGTCAAATTGGTTTTACACACAAAATACATTAAAATCCCCTTATTTGACATAATTAACAAAATTGCTAACAAATACTAAATAAATTACAATAAATAGTAAACGTAATATTTTTCAAAAATTATTTTCACTTTAATTTAGTACATATTATAAAAGTGTTAGATATAATTTTTTAACCCGAAACAACATTATTTAATATTTCAAAAAATTCCATTAAAATTCATAATAATAGGGCAAGTTCTTAAGCAAGTACCCTAAATCATTGTTATTTCAACAAAATAAAATTTCTATATAAAATTATATTAAAATAACTTAATGAAACTAAATTTCATAATTTGCTAAGTTTATTTGATATTTTTAGAAAATAAAATAAGATCAGATGGAAAAGAACCCACCAACACACGGTGCTTCAGCAACCTTTCGGACACCAAGGGTTATCAGCCCGTCTCCTCTCATGCCCAAAAGCTTAAGTTCAAGGCCATTCAATGTCAAGTCTTCATTTGATACAAGGACCATAAATCCCTTGCCTCTAACTTGAATTTGCATAATAATTTTCTAAATTTTTGTTTTCCTTCTAATAATGGTTTTTGAGAGCATTCCTAAGTTCCTAAATGTGGCAAAATGTCAAAATTTCACTCTAGATTCTAATTTATAAAACTTATGTCGGTTGGAAAGTGAAAAAGTGATATTACAGGTGTCAAATAGTGTATTTCTATAGTGTAGTGTCATAGTTCTTACATAAGTTTGCAATTGCCAACTCAAAAGGGATTATCCTACTAAATTTAAAGTGTGCTACTTCCAACTCCATGATGCTTAGGTGTTTAGTAATTTTCAATAATTTTTTTTATTAATTAAATGCAATTTACCATAATTATTTTAGTATATTTAGTATTATATATTCAAAGGGTAGGTGTGGTTCAGTTCAATACAGTTTATCCTCTTTTACTGAATCAAATCTAATATAACAATTTAGTTGTTTTTTTTTTTTAAATCAAGCCTAACCATACGGTTCAATTCGTATATTTTTCGAACATAATCAAAACATGTTTAGTTTAGTTCAAACTGTTTATGTCAAATTTTCGCAACACATTTTCATCTCCAATAATATATTTTCTTTTCATTAAACTTTCACAAATATCTAGTTAATTGCTCATACATGTATCATGTGTAAAGATACTTAACAAAAGTTGTATAAGATCTTAACAAACCTAACTTGATTAGACGAAAATAAAATACTCTATTCCAACAAACAACAACGATGAGGGGGAAGTAGATTTACCTATCCAAAAACAATACGAAGAAAACAAAAGAAACATACCAAAGACTAGAAAAGAGATAAGAGACACATAAAGAGTATCATAGTCGGACCCTTAATTTAAAAACATATAAGAACAGAACAATTCAAAAAAGAAAAATTTCTAAATATAAAATTTCAAATGAAACTTACTCAACTTAATCTTAATAATTAACTTAAAAATAAGATAAAAAAAAAAAAAACAAGATATGAAAAATTGGGTGAAATTTATGAAGATTGATGGAAAAAAATATAAAAAGGTACAAAAGAATTATATGAATTTTTTTTTTTTTTGTTTAAACTAATGGTTTAGTTCAATTCAAAACGGTTTAGTTCAGTTTAATTCGCTTCCCTGAGTTGAACCGCGAACCCCTCATATATAACTAAACCAAATTATATACTAAACGGTTCGTAAAAGAACTGATTTTTTGGTTTGGTTCATGGTTCAATCCTCAATTCACATTTTTTTTTTCTGAGCCCTAATATTCATATCACGTATATATAACGCATATAGCATAATTACATAATTGTACTACATGTTATTTGACTCTCAAAATTATTTTTATAAATTAAATAATTTATCTCCAAAGTTTTAGGGTCATTCAGAACTCAAATTTCAAGTTTCCAATAATTACCGATTATACCTGGTAAAATTGTATTTTACTGAAATTAAATATTATATATGCTTTGTTTTAAGAAATTGATATTACTTGGAATCTTTGTCTAACCTTTATAACCTTATATTACATTTTGGTTTAATTCAGACAAAATTGTTCGAAGGCTCTAAGTTGTTTCGAGTGCCCTAATTTGTGTTGCTATCAAATAGTTAAGGTATGGTCACATAACTAACTCATTTCCTAAGCTTCTTTTAATAAATTTATTCTATTACTTTCCTCAACTATTCTTTTAGATTACATGTATAGTAGTCCAAGACTAGATCTCACATTCTTGTTGTTAATTCTAAGCCTAAATCAACAAATTTTGTTGATACCCTGAATTTATGAGTTCAAAATTCTATGATTGTAGCTAGTTGATTCTTTTATATATTATCTTGGATTTTGTTTCTACATATCTTTTCATGTCATTTTATTAAAATTTTGCATATTAATTTAGGTCTATGATCTTATTAAATTAGGTTTGGAATTCTACGGTTTTCTTGTTTTTGTAGATGACAAATAAATTTGAAATTTTTAACTTTTGACTTATATTAACATTTTATAATTCCTTTTTGAACACTTAAATTATCTTAGTCATTTAATTATTTTGTGGTTCTAACGTATATTTTGAGTTATAATAAATAAATTTTTACAAATGTCCTAAATTTTTTATGTTAAGGGCCTGTTTACTGAAATGTGGGTGTCACGCCCCAAACCTAAGCAGTTAGAACAGCTCCACCGTATAAAACAACCTAAGCTAAAAGCTATCCTCCTTAGCTGCTAATGTAGATATAGTCTACATAAGGTGAACAACAACTCAACTAGCTTTAAAGTAGTCAGATGGGCACCTATAATATGTAATTCTTGTAGAGTAAAACTTTACAATATATAATTTTCCATATTTACAAATAGTCCAAATCCTTTACATAGTTTTATATACATCATAAGTTTTAAGATTTCCAAAAGTACTATACAACTATACAAAAAGACTTCATTGCATATCATAGATAAATTAGTGAGCCAACGAAAACTATAAGGCCTCTTAAAAAGACCTTATAGTCTTCCCACAAAAGAAAAACAATAACAACTTGAACATTGATCCATTCATTAGTCTTCAACTCTTCACTCCCTAGCCTTTCTAAACTAACCTATAGATTATTGTAACGAGACATCTTTTGATTCTACTCTACCTATAAAACTATCTATCGAGATGTAAGCTCAATTAGCTTAGTAAGAAGGGATGGATTCATAATAATACATTACAAACATGATTGTTTAATCATTATTTAAATGCAATTATGGTAAGCAAATGATAGATCATCCCATGATGTTTAATCGATCTATTGTGAAGTTAGAGAAATTCCATCCACTCTAACCTAGATTTTGGTGAGTTTTAATATGACACTATCAAACTAAATCTAGGCTTATACAATAAAGAACATCTTTCTCTTAGAAAACATTCTAACCACAGTTCCCAACCTTACCGTAACCCCCCTCTCCTATCACTTAGTTTGACTAAGGATGGAAAAAGGATCATTTTTACTATTTTTATTGAAGTGCCAGTATTTAGTTTGACAACCTAATCGTTACCTCTATTGGATTATCATGAATTTCAAGTTAGGTCTTAGTCAACTTAAAATTAGTCTAGATTATAGGGTAAGCAACCAAGTTTATACACACTAAACATGATATGCTCAAGCAAAAAAATAGCACTCAAAGTTTAACTCCCAATCATTAATCAGTATCATAAGTACACACATAGCATACGTACAAATAATCTAGCTACAATGCTAAACAAGCACTCTTAGTTCTCTAAGTGTCCTGATGCGATACTTCAACATGCCATGAAGCATCGATCCTAACTATCTAATGTCAATGTGAGTTAATTTTTCTTCTTGTACTTAATCCTTTTATAAGTCTCTAAACAATCAATATAAATATTTTAGTTTTTTACTAAATAGAAAGTATATGATTACTTTTCAATGTCTTACATATAGTTTAGATAGGTTTATTAAGTCTTTGGTTAAGTTTTAACTTAATACTGAAGTCTTTGAATAAGGTTTTGAGCATTAGTCTTAATATAGTTTTAGCTTAATACTTAATATAGTTTTTTCCCTAAAACCTTCTAATCAAGTATTTGAAAATAGCTTTGTTAATTAAGTACTCTCCAAAGAAGTATCTGAAAAATAGCCTTATTGATTAGGAATTCTCTAGTTAACTTGCAAATGCTATATTAGCCAAGTATTTCATATCAGGTATCTATCTGATCAAGTCTCTAAACCTAGGACTAAGCCATTTTTTAATAGACCAACCTTTTGATGAACTGTTTGAATAAGGTCATTTTACAAGGTTTACTCAAAACAATTTGTCCCAACATCTTATTCCAGATTATAGATATGCTAAATCATGTTCATATATTAGGTTTATCATATCAAGTAGCACCATAATACTAAATTCCACAAATTCACATACTTACCTATTAATGCATTAAGCCTATATCCACCAACTTGCACATATCTCAACCCCAACTCAAATCATACAACTCTAAATTATTCTTCACAAGAGAATATGATCCACGTAAACTTTAGAACTTAACACCAAGGATTTCATTAAACTACATACACAAAATCTTTAAGAAAATTGTATTTTTCACATTATTTAAAGGCTTGAAAATCTCTAAAAATTATAGAAATCGTTTTTGTCCGAAAGCTCTTCATGCAATACTCACATGCAATGTAAGGACTCTCCAAAAAATAAAGTTTAGCTTTGAAACTCCATCAATGAGGTCACTTAAATCAACTTCGAAAATTGATTAATTTCACTTAGTTTATTAAGGAAGTTTAATACCCGATCAAAAACTTTATAATTTGATATTTTTCTTTAAAAGTATACGTAAAAATATGTTAAAATAATTTTGGAATTAAATTAAAATTTTTACAATTTAAGGGAAAATCATATGGCAATTTCCACTCACCAAAATGGTGATCGTCCAACTACCAACAACCTCCCCTAGTGATTAGCCACTCCAGGCATTGCTACCACTGTGAGGGGGTGGTGGTTCTCCCCCAGGTAATCTCTACACTTAAGTTTTATCGATTTATTCAATTTGCATAGTATCGATTCTAAATTTCTTTAGAATTTTTCCTTCTTTGTTCTTTTTATTCTTATAATTTTTCTAGAATCCTAAAAAGTTATTTGATAAGCTGGAGAGAGCTGGTGACAATTCCTAAAATGTACAATGAAAAAAATGGCATTTTCTCTATCCTCTAAAGGTTTTATACCCTTAATCCCAAGCTTGCAAGGTGTCCCTAAACTACTTTGATCATCCAACAGCTATGCATGGAGTTGTCTATGCCTAATCTAAGCAAATTTGGTGTTTTGTGGACTTTTTAGCAATTTTTATGATTTTTTTCTTACAATTATTAGGTTAATTATACTTATTTTAAGGTATTTTAAGCATTTTCGAGTATGCAATTATATATAACTATTATACCCGAAGTACATGTATATATTATTTTATGTAACTTTATAATTTTTTATATTCAAATAATTCATCTCTAATGTTTGATCATTTTCTATTACCTAATTTATGTGTTTACACTAGATAAATTATAATATAATGTAATTTAGTAAAGTTATTTATTTTTAGTTATAATTCTATTATTTTATTATATTTCAATATTCTGAACTAACGATGTGCCATCATTTAACTCTTAAGACCTATATGTGAAGTATTATCCTAATTGATTGACTTTCACATACACCTTAAATTATTTGCTCGAAATCCAACACATAAAACTACAAGCTTTCAAAATCTAATACGTGAGTTTGTAGGGCTTACAACAAGTCTCACATAACATATGCGTGTATATATCTAAACTAGTATGTATATTTAGTAGGTTTATACATTTTTTAGATATTTTTTCATCGATTTCATTAACTTTATGGACCATATAATTATCTTACTACATTTTAAAACTTGAATTTTAAGTTCTTATTAAATAATGGGCCATGTTTATAGTTATCAAAATTGCAATTCTACCAATACAATTCTACAATACTCTTCCGAGTTAACTTGAATATTAACTCGTTTGCACATAGAAAATTATGTTTTTAATCAATTTTACATGTCAAACTCAGTAAAACTTATATTTTTAATCGAATTTACTGATTCTTCGTATATAAGTTGAATGAACCAAAAATTAAAAAAAAAAATGTAACTAGGCTCTTACTAACCTATTGACTATTAAGACATTAAATCATTTTACCTATCTTGTTCCATCTTTTTTTTTTTTTGCCTTTTTCTCCTAATCCCTTGTTTAATATTCATAGCCTTTAATAAACTTCTAACTTCAATAAAAAAGTTTATAAGGAAAATTATATACTTAAGTTTATATTATTAATAACTTTAAATAAGTTAAAATATTTGGTATACTTCAATTCATTAATCTTTTCAAACAAATAATTGAAAAAAAATTAGTTTTGACTCTACTGGTCTTTCTTCTATAAATGTTAGATTATAAATTGAGAATTCTTTATGGAAAAAAGAACTTAATTTCTTCATTTTATTTTTAATTTTATCATATATTTCAAGTTTTGTTTAACTACTACCTATGACCATATCTTCAGTTTTTTTCTTAAAACAATTTTACATAAGTTATAGAATCGTATATTTCTACGTTTTGATTATACATTTCAATACTATATACCTTCTAGTGGTTTTAGGTGGAATCACGAATTTAACAACCTAGGTAATATTGATTATCTTACACTTCTATTGGTATAAAGTTTTTAATAATCTTAGCTTAATAAATGAGCTTTTACTAATATAAATAGTAAAATTTATTTGTTCAGGATTCATCCTATATTGAAAGTGGAATTTTATAATTTTATGAGGAGTATAATTTGAGCAAATGTAATCAAATAAATAAGAAAGGGAATGCTTGAATATATTTCAATCTAAAGAAGGGGGTAGACTTCAAAGTAAAGAAGGTATAATAAATAAATAGAGAATGGTTGGACTTAATGGGTTTTTAGAGAAACGTGTAAGGACTTGTGAGAAATAAATGTAGGTAGGCTTTTTAAAAAAAAAAATTTGGGAAAAGGTTAGTTTTGATAGTAAGACTAAGTAAATACTATAAGAGTTTAAGATAAGTTGAGTGAAGAAAGCCTTTTTGGAAATTTTCATTTATATTATTTTTATGAATTTAATGGATAAATGTATGTAAAGCCTGACTTAATTACCTTTTATGAAACACTATGATAGCATTTATATCAACCAAGAGACTACCTTATGTTAATTGCTTACATAACAGTTTATATTGATGGCACGAAATGTCATGTGTTGAAGTGCATAATTATTAGTTTCCTATATGAGTCAATTAACTAAAATTTCTTTTTAATTGTAGGAGTCATGTAATTAGAATAAGAAGAATTGAACACAGCAAAAGATGATTCATTGTAAAGAAAAAAAAAAAAAGAGTTTTGCTATAATCAAGGAAATAGGTGTAAGTATGTAACTAAAAACAGTGCATTGCAGTTGACTATTACCTCTTATTATTTAGTGAATTCAATGTTTTAGATAAATAAAGATATTGTTAAAGACACAAGATTGTGATTAGCAGTATAAGTTGTGCATCAAAGAGGTAGAAGTTTGTTGCAGTTTGGATTATGCCTTACTTGTCCTATTATGATAGAAGAACTAGTTCATTCTAATGGGATGTAAAAATCTACTGGAATTTCTTTGTGTTGTAAACAACCTATGATGTTTTCCTCTTGATAATGTTGTATGTACTTTAAGAGGTTGTTTAGGATAATATGCTAATACTCTTGTCATATATATAATCATTTATCTTAGCAGCTTTGACTTTAAAGCAATTAGTGGATTATCAATGATTGACTTGACATGTCTCTTCTCTTTTGAATACTTTGATCAATATATTATTTATGAGTAAAATCTACATTGTTTTTTTCTTTCTTTCTTACTTCGTGCCATTTACATTGTCGAAGGGTAGTTACTTAACTGCCATCCTTCTTGACTTTACTTCCTTTTGACATGTAATATAATTGACTCAAACAACTATAACAAGTATGCTTATTGACTCTAGACGTATTTGACATGTCTTTATTGGCTATTATATAAACTTGGTAGATACACTTGCTTAGAATAATTTTGACACTATTTACACCAAACATAAGACCATCATTAACACACCATCACACAACATTTCACACTTAGTAAAATGAATTACTACTACACATCCACTTTAGGTTTCTTCTTTTTCCTTCCACGCATTGACCTAAAGCTGGTAACCTTATGTAGAATTGTGTAAGAGGTGATTCTGAATTGTAAATCGGCCTTGCTTGGGGTAGGTGAGCCTAAATAGGCTTATGAACCATTGAGCCCTAAGGGCCTAAGTGGTTCAACCTAGTGAACCCATCGATTCAGTAGGCCTATGAACTAGCAATTCAACTAGCCTAAACTTTTTTTATTAAAAAAAAAAAAAAAGAAACCAAAACAACCTCTCATCAAAGTTTCTCCTTTTCCTTTGAGTTATGATATCCTACTTTAATCTCTACACTTTCTACTCGCCAAATTATTCTCTTCCATTTATCCTTTTCTTTTTTTGTTTCAAAATCATTTCCCTAATCTACTAGTCTAGTCTCTACACTACACAACATGACTAATTCACCAACACACTAGTGTCTAGAGAGATTTTCACATGGAAAATAATATTTTGTAACGTACTATTATAAATCATAGTTAATAATTACATTGTAATTTATTTCTTTCCATATTGACAATGAAGTCTGAGAATTGCATAACAAATCTTTTCCCTTTGCAATTTCTCTCACTTTACTTAACATCACTAAACATTATAATATTAAAGTAACATCACACTCACACGGTTTAAATTAATTATTTCAAAATAAAATAAAATTTGAATAAAAAATAACAGCAAATCATTCATGCATCATCACTATATGTAATGTATACATAAAATGTTAGTATTATAATAATGTGGGGGGGGGAAATAGAAATACATTAAAAAAAGGCAAGAAATTATTTACACTAGTTTACAGAAATGTGAAAAAAAATAAAACTAAAGATTCGATTCAAGGGTTAATGGTTAAGCCGAACTGGCTCGAGCCTATAGTCGTAAGGGCTAGGTTTGGTTCACCTTGTCACTGGCCAATGAACTAGTGATTCAAGGCTAATTTTGGGCCAGTTTTGTTAAGCGCATAAGTCCATACTTATGCCCTTACCCATGATCCTTAGCATTAAAACTTTGTCCTTTTTTCTATTAGATAAATTTACAAGTGCTAAATTTTTTGTGTATTATACTTGCTATTGTTCATTTCTTATTTTTCAATTGCATTTGTACCATATATTTAAATAGTATTCTTGTGGTTAAATGGAACTTCGACAAACGCAGCAATGGAGGAAGCTATTGTAAGTTTACTAGTTATTCAATATGTTATATCTAAGTTAACATAATTAGTAGAAAAATCGATTAATCATTTGTAAAATTATTGGTTATAGAAAATACAAACATGGAGGTTAGAACTAGCATTAAAATAGTTGAAAGCTTTTTCTCTTTACTCTGAATCATTGTTGCAAATTATTGAGCTATTAGTATTTATTGCAATAATTGGTAACTTAAGTAGGTTAGTTAACCTATTAAAGAAAATGTATTAGTTATCCAACATAATACCATATGCAATAATCAATTATGGAATGTCAATTATAAAGATACGAAGAATTTTCGTACTCTCTATTAGCAGTTGATTTTCCTTATCTATTGTCATGTAGGGAGATGATTTAAAATAAGATAAAAGAATGGAGATTAAAAAAAAATGGAAGAAGTTTCCTATTAGTGTCCATATTTATTCATGCTTACATGTATTCTACCATACTTCTAAAGTGAATATGTAATACCATTGCAAATTTGTAAGTTTTATGTTAATATTTCTTTAATTCTAATCAATTTAACTACGTTTATTTATAGGCTATTATAAGGAATTTAACATCCAATACTAAAAAAAAAAAAAAAATTCAAAAGCCCATTAAGGTTGATGTCTATTCTAAAGTAATAGGCAAGGAAAAGTCTAAGTGTGTTTGCATGCCTAACTTAGGTGCCTCTCATTTATTGATAATTGTGATACCATACTTAGTCTAACTGGCAATAAAGTATATATTAAAAGTTGCTAAAATGTGAAAAGAAATGTTTGAGGTAAAATCACCAATGCAATTTTTACACTAAGGAAGCAAATTTCTTGAGCCTTCACACACTCTTTCAAACATCTCATTGACCCCAAGTTTAAGTAATACACCATGAATACCCAGTTTGATCATAAATCATCAACTTCAAAAGCATAGGCCACTAGGTCTAGAAGTTGAGCATACATCCCACAACACCAAATTTCGAACATCGAGTGGTGCAGGTATGTAATTGAATTGTTTGTAGATTGGCATTTTTGTTTTTTTAACTTTATTGATAATTTTTTATTGGTTATGGTTCTATGATCATAGATGTTTAATCAAAGAGTAAGTATAATACATTTAATATGAGCAAACATGTAGAATGGTTTTGGATTACTTATATATATATATATATGTCACCTTACTAAATTAAATGTGCCTATCTTTGGTTTTAAGGTTGGAAAAGGATTTGATATATTTGTTGTATTTAAATTAAATGTGATTAGAATACATACTAACTTTTTCTATCAATAGTGGAAAGTGAATTCTTATTATTATGCTGTACTAGAAATTTTTTATATGCTTATTGTTTCTTTGGTCAGAGGGTTCTTTTGTTGTTTTGATAAGCATAATTTCTAAAGAAAAGGATGCAAAAGGGATAGTTCAAAATATTGATCCATCATGGTAAATTGGAGGAGAAACATTAGGTTCTAATTGGTGTAAAGCTCTTATTCGTATTTCTATAAAGAATGATAAGCGTCTCCTTAGATCGTATATTATGATGAAAACTATTGAAGATGCTATAACTGTACTAATTATCTAGCCATTACCTTTTGTAGGTACTTTTTTTTTCTTGTATAAAAATTACAATATGGTGTTATTTTACTAAGATATATGATTTTTATTTGTAAATTGAGGAAGATCATGTTGATTTTTGTAAGATGGCCATGAAAAGAAAAGAATATTGACAATATTAGCTAGTGTTTATGTTTTTGGACTTTTTTGTGTTTATGATAAGAAAAGACATGTTTAAGTCTTGTTAAATTGCCAAAAAAAAAAAAATGCATAGATATATTTTGTCTTGATGATCGCATGGTGTTTTAAAGGCATAAATAAAAGTTATTTTAATTTCATTTTGCTCTTATAAATATTATCTAATTGATTGATATATTTTGGTTTGTCAAGAGATTGAGATATTATCCATATGTTTTAATATATGTTTTTCGAATAATTTCTATGTGATGTTTGAAAGTAAATATGCAATAGCATTAACATAGATTATAAAAAATTGAAAAAAAAAATAAACAAAAAAGATGGACAACTCTTTTAAGGTAGTCATAGATGCCTTAATAGATTAAAATATAATTAGTACCAATCTTCTAAGGCCTCCAATATTAAACTAATAAATTCTTTAATAAGGTGACAGTCATTGCTAAATAAACTTATTAGATAGCTAAACCTCCCTTAATAGATAACAAGAAAAACTTGAGTTGACTATTTTAGAAGGCTATTAGGGCTAATACAACCTACCTATTAAATCTTCTTAATTTGACTAGTTTTACTGTTAAAAGGTTTTTCTAAGGCTAGTATAATACATCAATAGGTCATGAAAAGGAGAAAATTGTAAGGCTTTTAAGGTGGTTTTAGACATTGTATATAATATTTATTGGGACGATATTCTCTTGGGGTGATCTTAGCTGTCTTCAAGACATGTTGCAACACCTCACTTACGAAGTATATATAATGATTGCCCTAAAAAGTCTAACTAAACCATTAGGTGAGTCTTTTAGGGAAGTTTTAGCCACTTTATAAGGCCTAACTTGTTGTAATGTGGTTTTTATGCTAATGTTTTATCTTGACTTGATAGAAAATCATTGTATTATATTATGTTTATAATGTATTGAGTCATGAATAAGTGGAAAAGGGCATCTTGATGCTAAAAGATAAAAATTGCTATATGTTTCCACTATATAAAACCAATATTTTGTAGAGTTCATTGACTTAATCAATTTTACATAAGTCTTATCCTCAACTTTAAGACGGTATAACGATTCATCTCCTATCTAAAATTATACTTAAATACATGGTGATTAAAGCTTCTATACTTATGTAATAACTCAATGTCATAACTCAAACTAACTTGTTTTGCATTATTTTTTATTTCTTAATGCCTTCACTACATTTACATAGGGCTTGACATGCCAATAGCTATCACATTCTATGAAAGGGGATTAGTTTATCAAGGATTATTGATAGGCTAATTTGTACATAGGCTTAGTAGGCTTAAGTTAACCTATTTAAGGCATGGATTAAGCTTTTTGCAACCTTATTAGACCTATCTTAAGCTTGAGTTAAATTGTTCAGGCCCTTACTTAGGTTCTCTTACCTAGCCAAAGTGCTAGCAACTTAACAATATAATATTTAGTCATTAAGCTAAGTTATCGAAGAGTACACCTAACCTCCAACATGTCAACGAATCTATTTAGAGTAGCTAATTGAGGACTTGAGCCCACTAGATGAAGGAATGGCATCCTCCATAACAAAAAGCCAGCTATCTTCACTTGATCACTAAGATAACTAGGATCCACTTGATGGAAAGATACATTTCTATAAGACCTTCAGGATATGGTCCCTATTAACAATGATCTACTTTTTATCTTAGTCTCAGCAATCTCCCTTGTGAATAAAAGATAGAAACCATAGGTAACGTTTGTCTAGACTCATATGCTCACTACCTTACTATTACTCTTCTAAATTTGCTTCCCATAATTCCTAACTTAAGCATTAGAGTGGCCTCGCTAAATAATTCTTAGCTATTCTAGTTACCATCTTCTATTTTGTAGGTCCATTCATACCTTTTTAAAAGCCTTTGCAATCTAACTACTCTATCACTATAAGGATGATAGGGATCACAATGGGGTATCTTATACATTATAGTTTATTAAGAACGGTACATCTAGAGCTAATAGGCCCAAAGGTGGTACATTTAGAGCTAATAAACCTAAAGCATAACTTAACTCAGTAGCACTATCTCATTGTAGAGATAAAATGAGATGACAAGGATGGATACATAGCTTAAGTTGTAATCAAGAGGTTATGCAAGATAGATACCCTATCTCTTATGCTGAGCTTTACTAGTTAATCTTATATATCCAAGCAAATTAATGTTATGCGCTCCTTGTTAGCCATTAAATCCCTCAACATTTACAGTTCATTCACTATGTTGAATAAAATAAAGGGGAATTGAATCCTAATTCCTTAAGAATGAAATAAGGATGTAATTATTATTATGCTATTCACTTAATAAGAAATCTATATAAGGACTAATCATGTAATATAACCTAAATGACTAAATTATCACTGTCTTCTTCCTTAGCTCTAATCTTTTATTCTTCTCTAATAGAGATCAAGGACCAATCACTTGCTCCCAATCTTGAGGGCTTTCACACATGGTTTGCCAAGTTGTCCCAGGAGAGTTAAGCGCCAAGGTGTAGTGTTTTCCCCAATCTGATCTGCCGAACTACTTCGCTCTCTACACCATCTAGAAAGCTACCAAGATGATTAGCCTACTTAGAGCTGACCCTTCCCCGAACCCCAGTCAAGTACTAAATCAAGAAAACGGCCATCTTTATAGTACCGAGGCTGAGTTGACAATTGCGAAGGGCCAATCAGCCGAGGTTGACTTGAATGTGAGTTACCCCTGATCCAACCCCTATCATGCCCCATCCATTAAGGCATCAAACTATCAATGCCAAATAAACCTTATCAAAGGACTACCCCTGCTCAGCCCACAATATTGTTAGAATTACACACTGAGTAAAACACACACGTACTGTCCTTTTTCTGACACCCACATAAAGGACGTTCTTTTATACGATTTCATTTCCTTGTAAATTATTTCTCCTTTTTGTTTAGCAAATAAGGATCCATTCTTTGTAATTTCTATAATTTAAGACTTACCACCCTAACCAATACTATAAATACTCGCATAACGTAATAGCAGCATAATCAATATACATAGAAGAATACACTAAACTCTTTACTCTCTCTTGAGCTAAGTGTCCTTCTTGCTTACTCTTATCTAGCCCACTCAAGTGTAGACTAATGGCAAATGACCTCCAGTCATACTTGTGCGTCATATCAGGTGTAACCTAAGCTCGTGTAAGGTGTTGGTACATCATATCCATCATCTATATATGAGAACCATTGCTCACTCTTCGACTATCATTTACTTTTCAAGTTATCTTGTGGCTTGAATCCACCTCCCTTTGGTTACGTGTGATATTAGGTCCGTGTGTTCATCTACGAGCCCGTTTCATCTTGGTATTAGAGCCAAGCTACGTTTAAAGCTGGATTTTGCTATTATGTTCTTTGAGTAGTCTATTACTGCTCCCCTAAGATAACGGTTCTATTATTAGCTTTGAAGTTTAGTAGTTGAGAAGTGTTCTATACTCTGTTTTTCCCTATTTTCAGTACGCAAAATAGAGTATAGTTAACTATTCATTTGTTGTGTAATTGTCATTATGAAGTAACCAACAATGTCAAATTCCAGTGTTCAAGGAACTTTGGGAAACCAAGAAAGTAGTACTTAACATGGCCAAGGACAGGAAGGAAGCTTTACACCTCAATCAATGGGTGATTGCTTAAATAAGCTTACCAACTTGATAGCTAGTTTGGTGATTGTTATCTAAAAATATAGGTAGCAAGCTAGAAATAGCACCATTAGGGAACACAAGCAGCAAGGATGAGGCAATGTTCAGTTTGGCCGAGTTAATGCCCCAGCTCGACTACCTTGAGCTGAAGGAGTTGGTAGCACTTAAAGAGATTGAGGAGGAAGTAGAAGGAGATGATGAAGTAAAGGAGTACTACAAGCTTGAGGAAAAAAATATACGAGCCCCTAGAGTAGAGGGATTAAGGATACGTATTCCGGGTTTCTCTAGAAGTGGTGACACCAAGGACTACCTAGATTGGTTAGATCAGATTGAAAAGCAGTTTGAATGCTATGAAGTGCTTGATAATGTAAAGGTTAGACTTGTAGTATTGGAGTTCACTGGTTATGTTGCCTTGTGATGGAAGAACTTGCAAGCTACCAGAAGAAGGGAAAGAGAACAAGAAATTAGGAGTTAAGAAGAAATGAAGAGAGTCATATGGAGAAGGTTTGTGTAAACCCTACTTTTATCAGGCCTAAGATTTGACTAAGAGTACTTCTTGAATGTTTCCAAGGATCAACTAAACTAAGAACTTAAGTTTACATTTACAAACGAATTAAATTTTTCCAATTCAAAAATTAATTATCGATAAAACTTGAACTTGAAGAATTGCGAGCTCTAAAGTCACTTAAGACCTTAAACCCTAAAACAATTAAGGAATTTTAACCCTAAGTGACTAATCGATAATTTAATTTGAATAATTTCATTCAACTCTAGAAAATTTCACAATTTTATAAAAATCGAATCATAATTTACAAAACAATGCAAGAAGTAAATTCTAACACAATTTCTTATAAGATAATGCCCTTATCTTTATGCCAAGCCTTATACATAAATAAGTAGACCAACCAATCACCTTAAATGACTTATCAATTGAAAGTTGGAATCATGTATCAATTGATAACTTATCCAAATCTAGTGATAAGACACATTCCTTATCACCTTTCCACTTATACTGCATATAGACAAACTTTCACAAGATTTCACATGCTTAACTTTAATAAAGGAGATAAGATAAGTCCATGCCCAAAAAGGACATCCCATGGCCGGTTTGAACAAGAGAGGGGGGCTATACTCTTGACTTCCATCCATCAATCACTTTGTCTTATACATCACTATTTACCCCTTAATGCTTACATCATCAATAGTTGCAATTGTTGACTTTTGTATACAATACAAGACAACTAAATTAAGCTTTTAAAACACTCATTCGCTCCATCCCCCAACTGGTCATTCTTTCCTCATTTCTCTTACTTTTAATTTCATTTTCACTTCCTTTTTCTCTCATTTGAAACCAACCCAAAAAGTAGGAACACTTAAGCCCCACAAAATCAACTTTGCCGCCACTTTCTAAGCTTCACTCATGGCACTTTCATTTTCTTTTCTTGTGTACTTCCCTTCTAACATCTAAGCTCCTTTAGGATCCTTAGAACCTTCCATAAGCCCCACTCCAAAGGATCAAACAACTCGGGTTTCCAAAAAGGTACAAAAGAAGGAAGTAAGGTTAAGAGCTTAAGCGGAACCTTTATGCATAACCACCATACTTTACTTTAAGGACGAGTAAGTGTTTCTTGTGTTAATAAGTTAGTGTTCATGTTAGGAGACTTTGATTTCTTGAAGATATGAGTATGATTATAAGTTGTTATAACATCAAAGACTATCCTAAGAAACAAACTCATGAAACCCTTACATGAAGTTGAAATATGAGCATGTAAAGTTGGTATTTTGTAAAGATACTTGTTTAACATTTTGAATGGAAGATTTTAAGTTGAGAAAATTTTGAAACAAGAACTTGAATGAAAGATGAACATGCTAGACATGATGTTGATTTTATTTCCATTAAGTTAGACATGCTCAAATCTAAACTTAAGTTAAGGAAAAAAATCCATCACATGAAGTTTTATGAGAAAACCAACTTTCTATGACATAAGCTATGATATGGAAATTGTAATAAGTATAAGATCTTCTATTTTTCATGTAAAGCATGAGCTAAAGAATCATCCCACGGAAGAAAAGTTAAGTTAAGATTTAAATACAAGTAGTTTAAGTTCATGATTTAACACCTAAACTTAAGAAAACGATGAAACAAGTTAAAAAACCAAGTGAGAATCCCTTGGATTCATCATGACCAGATCTGGAACATAAGTAAAAGCCACTTAAAAATATGATAAAATCAAGTGAACAAAGTGAAAAGATCAACTAAAGCAAGTATAGCAAGTATACAAAGCCTAAAACTCAAAACTGAGCCTAAAACTCTCAAAACGAACCTAGAACTCTAAGTTGGGCCTTCATTAAAATTCCGACCAGCACTTTAAAATATTAAGAAAGGTTGTTTTGAAGCCTACACGAAGTCTACCTAAGACTCCCTAAGCCCAACAAAGTGGTTAAATTTGAGTTGGATAAAAAACAAGCTCGTTTGACAACTTAAGCCTACTTAAGAGCCCAAGAAGTGGTTGATAGCCTTAGGAGTATAAATCAAAGTTGCAAATCTGACCTTAAGGAATATTTTGAGCTTAGAAGGAAATCTTAAGACTAAGCCTAAAGGATTTCCCAAGTTACCAAAAAGCTCATTAATCAAATAAAGCCCAAAAGCACTCTAAATCATGAGGACCGCTACTGTTTTGACCCATGGATAGGTTTATGTACCTCATTTTGAAAATCTAACGTCACCATGTTAAAGTACATTTGAAAATGATGAAGATTGACTATAAGATCATAAAAATCGAATTTAAAATGAAAAAGTTATATGCGATTGAACTTTTAAGTAAAACCGGGAAAAGATACGAAAACTAGTCAAGAGTATAATTTAAAGGATTTTAGCTTAGTTTCCTAAGTTTATTTCAATCCCTTATAATATTATGATTTCGATGATCAGGGGACACTGTGTATAGAGACGACTTGGCCCTAGATTACTTTGACTAACTGCATGGCGAAGTGAGTAAATTCCCGATAACTCTTTACTTGATTTTGCTTATAAAACTAGATGGACCTAAACTTACATATATAAATTTGGATGCTTGTGGGATATGGGAAATGCATGTGTATGGATTTATGAACTGAATGCTATGACTTGTTAATCATATAATAATGAGAATTGTTGTGATAAATTTATACGTACGATTGTATGGAATGAAATTGTCTAATCACCTTAAAAAATCAAATTAACTATCTATATGATTAAGAAATAAAATGAATCATGCATTCCCTATATTGCATTCAGATAACACCGGCTGTAGCTTCACATAGAAGATGGGAAGGGACTCATAGGAGGACGGGCCTCCTGCAGGATTAGGCACTAACTATGTCATCATTTTTATTGAGTCTCTATCCTAAGCTAATAGGCTTACTAGACGCTGAGAGACACCGAGAGACGCCAACCGTCAGTGAGGGGCCGCGTCATGTGACTTCTACTTAAGGTGTGTATTTGTGGATTGTGGAGGTCACCATACCGCTAGACTTGGGATTTTGAAAATATGATTTATCGTTCGGTAATGAAAGTATAAATATACATACATACATATACATAGTTTCATTTTAACTTAAGCACAATAGTGCTAATGAATTAAAACCCAAGGTTTAGAACTTAGATTTTGGTTTGGGTTGGTTAATTATCTCCAAACCTTGATTACAAAGGGCATAATTCTGAGTCGTATACAGTTTCTAGGCCACTGCATACGTTGTTTGGCATACTGATTGTTCATGCATTCATATGATTGTGCATCTAATAAATTTCTACCATATGGTACTGACGAGAGTATTTATCTCACTAAGCTTAAGCTTATACTCCAATAGATTTTTGTTGTTGTAAGAAAACCTCTTCTCTAATCCGGGCTGAGGCATGCCCATGGTAAGTCTCATATAGAGATGGGTTAGAGCGATCAAGGAGCAAAGAGAAAATTTTGTAATAGTTTATAGATATCTAGTTACTTTTATATTTTTTGCTCATAACATAGATTAAAAATCTCTAATGCAGTTCTCTTATGAACTGCATCTGTCTATAATATTCTTTTAGTGTGAATCTTATGGGCCCACACATCTAGTTAATTTATACCAGAGAAGTAAAATTAGTTATGTTGATTTATATTACATATCTATGGCCCTATTGGTAACATATAGTGGAAGAAGCCTTGTGCGTCGTATGAAAGGCCTACGATTAGCAAAGGGGTTGATAGTAAACCTTTGTATGGCATATGGCGACTTACCACGACAACGATACTGTTGGGTCATGATAATTTGTGCCGAACTATTAACTATAGGATGCCTTCAAAAGACTACAAGAACTAAAACAAAGAGGATCCAGTGTGGATGCTTATGTTAAGGAATTCCAAATGTTAATGATTTGATATGAAGTCGTAGAGCCAGATGACTGAATTGCATCTCGGTTCATTGGTGGGTTAAAGTATGGGATTAGGGATATCCTAGAAACCCTGGACATTAAAATGCTTGATGATACAATTTGAACCGCCTAAAGGATAGAAAGGTGCCAAATAAGAAGATTTCGACCACCCGTCAACCATCTTAGTAGTAGTTGACCTGTTCCTAGTAAACTTGTGTAAACGGAACAAACCAAGACCATTGAGACTTGACCTGCTCAAACTACCTAAGTAGAGGAGAGGGAACCCCTGAGGAATTTTGAGAAAGGCCAGAGTTTAAAGAGGAAGACGAGTGAGATCAATTGTTTTAAATGCCAAGGTTTTGGACCCATGGCCCCTAAGTGTTTGAAACGGGTGAACGATGGTGATCCGAAGTAAGGCACCGACCGTTAAGGTTAATAGTATTGGTGAGGATGGTGATCCGAAGTAAGTCCTTACGAAACTCCGAGCTAAACAACTCTACGCCAATCTGAAGAAGTAAGATTTTTTTGTCGATCTGAGGTGATCTTCTTGGGTCTTGTTGTGAGTGAAGGTGCCATTTAAGTTGATGATGAGAAAATAAGAGTGATCATAGAATGGCCTAAGCCGACTTATTCTGCTAATGTGAGGAGTTTTCATAGCCTAGCATCATTTTATCACAAGTTCATAAAGAATTTTAGTATGATTGTGGCCTTACTTACCAAACTCTTTAAGAAGAATGTTGAATTCAGATGGAGAGAGAAGGAGTAGAAGAGTTTTGAGGAAGTGAAAGAGAGGTTAACTACAACCCTTGTCTTAGCTCTACCGAGCTTTAACAAGGTATTTAAAGTTGAGTGTGATGCATCCGGACTAAGCATAGGTGCTGTACTGATGCAAGAAGGCCGACCTATTACTTACTTCAGTGAAAAACTTCGAGGAGCTACACTTAACTACTCTATTTATAACAAGGAGTTCTACTTCTTAATCCGAGCCCTCACGGTATGACAACATTATCTAATGTCTAAGGAATTTGTGATCTATACTGATCGTGAATCCTTGAGATATCTTAAGAGCCAACCAAAGTTATCCTGGAGACAAGCCAAATGAGTCGAGTTTATGGAGGGTTTTTCTTATGTCATAAAATACAAGAATGGAAGGAATAATGTAGTGGCCGATGCCTAATTGAGACGACATACCCTCCTGACCGAGCTGTAAACAAGGTTACTTGGTTTTTTAACCATAAAGGAATTATATGCTAAGGATCCACACTTTGGTCCTATCTATGCCCAATGTAAGGAAGGACGAACATTAGATGACTATCATAAGGAAGACAGATACCTATTCAGGAAAAGGAGGCTATGTATCCCAACTTGTTCCATGAGAGAATTATTAGTGCGCGAGGTGCATGGAGGAGGATTAACAGGGCATTTTGGCTAACGTTGAACCCTTAAAGTACTATTTGCTAGATTCTTTTGGTTGAGAATGATGAGAGATACGTAGTCCGTATGGGAAAGGTGTATGACCTGTAGGAAGATAAAGAGCCAAGTTAAGTAAGGAAATTACCTACCCTTGCCTATTCTAACCAAACCATGGTCCGAGCTAAGTATAGACTTCATGTTAAGATTGCCAAGGACATCCTGAGGGAAGGACTCGATCATCGTGGTTGTGAATCGATTTAGCAAGGTGGTACATTTTATGCCTTACTCCAAAAATAACGACGCTTCAACTATCTCTTTTCTTTTCTTATAGGAGGTGATCAAGCTTTACAGTATAGCCAAAACCATTGTTTCGGATCGAGACCTCAAGTTCATGAGCCACTTTTGGAGGAAACTTTGGAGGTAAATAGGAACTAAGCTATTCTACAACACGTCCTACTATCTACAAGCTGATGGACAGACTAAAGTTATCAATCAAACTGTAGGAACTTTGCTATGGGTTACTATTGGACAAAACATGGTCGATTAGGATTTGTGTCCGTTAATCATTGAATTTACCTACAATCGAACCGCCCATAACGTAACAAACATATCTCCATTCAAGGTCGTCTATGGATTCAACCTGAAGCTCTCGATGGAACAAGCCCCCCAGTTGAGGCTTGATGATGACTGACCAGTTGTAGAAAGAGTTGAGGCCATCAGAGCTATGCACTAGAAAGTTGTGGAGCAATTGAGCTAGGTTAAAACTAAGCTCGAAAAGTGAAGCCAAGGACAGAGAAAGAGAAAATTTCAGCTAGGTGATTTGGTTGAGATATATCTCAGCAAGGATCGGCTCCTAAACTTGAAGAAGAGCAAGTTATCTCCCAAGGCCAATGGACCTTTCAAAGTAATTGAAAAGGTTAATCCCAATGCCTATAGGATTGAATTACTTGAAGGATATAGAGTCTTAGACTCCTTCAACATTGTCGATCTACAACCTTACACTCCTGAAGACGAAGAACCAGATTTGATCCCAAATCTCAAAAAACCCGAAGAGAATGATAGGGATCAAGGATTGATCACTCACTCTTGAGCTTGAAGGCTTTCGTACATGGTTCGCCGAGCTATCCAAGGAGAGTTGGTTAAGCGTTGAAGAGCAATGTTTTTCCTAGTTCGATTTGCCGAGCTACTTTGCTCTCCACACCATCCAAGAAGCTGCCAAAGTGATTAACCCCCTTGGAGTCGACCCCTCCCTATACCCCAGTCTAAGCACCAAATTAGGAAAATAGTCATCTCCAAAGTGTCAAGGCTGACTCGAGTATGAGCTACCCTTGATCCAATCCTTATCTAACTCCAACCGTTAAGGCATCGAATTGTTGACACCAAATAAACATGATCAAAGGAGCAACCCTGCTTGGTTTACAATATTGTCAAAATCGCAAACTGAGTAAAATGCGAGTGTACTACCCTTTTTTTGACACCCGTACTGTCCTTTCTGATAAAGGACATTCTTTTACACAATTTCATTTCCCCCTAAATTATTTCTCCTTTTTATGTAGCAAATAAGAACCCATTCTTTGTAATTTTTATAACTTAGGACTTACCTTAACCAGATATTATAAATACTCGCATAATGTAATAGCTGCATAATCAATATACATAGAAGAATACACTAAACTTTTACTCTCTCTTAAGCTAAGTGTTGTTTTTGCTTACTCTTAAGTTACTCTTATCTAGCCCATTCGAGCGTAAATTAGTGGCGAGTGACCTCCAGCCATACTTATGCATTATATCAAGTGTGACATGAGCTTATGTGATGCGTTGATGTGTCATATCCATCATCTGTGCACGGAAACCCCTACTCACCTTTTGACTATCATTTATTTTTCGAGCCATCTCGTGGCTTGAATCTACCTCTTTTGGTTATGCGTAATATTGTGTTTGTATGTTTATCCACAAGCCTGTATCTCTCTCTCTAATTCTAACCATAATCAACCTAAATTACTAGAAGACAAAGATAGATTGAAGAAATCGAGCAACCACAAACCCATACTGTCAAAGAGCAGATTGAAGAGAAGAAGAAAGAAGAGTGAGAAAAAAAGATCAAAGAGAGAAATTTAATCACAATACTACCATTTCTAGATTTATTTTCATGGAAGCTTGCTCTTTCACTAACTTCTCTGTTTGTGAAAAAACAACATTATAAAAAAATACATAACGTATTGAAACCAAAGAACATAAAATAAAAAAGAATCAAAGTTGGTTTGAGTGAACCTGTAATGACCTTCAAATTCACAAAGCTTCTAATGAAAAATGTGAATTGAAGCTAAAGGGAAGCGAGAATGTCTTCCTCTTTTTGTTTCCTCCATATAGAGACTTAAACTTGTCAAAGGTTTGCCATAGTGGTAATGGTGTCTATGTATGGTGGTGTTTGTACTTGGTAGTGGTGCTTGTGGTGATGGTGGTATGTGTGGTGAAGTCTACAATGTAGGGAAGAAGTGAATAAGATAAGGGTATGGAATGTCTTTTTCAACTAAATCCCAATTCTTAACTTTGATGAAGGAATTTCTATTATTTAATTTCAAGTAAGAATGAATCTCTATTGCTTAATTTTAAGTAATAAAGAATCTTATCAAATCTTAATTTTGAGTAGGATTATAAATAAATTGAGTTGAGTTGAGTTTCTAAAGGCTTAACTCTATTCGTTTAAAAATTATCAAGCTCAAGCTTAAATCAAGTTTTTTATTGAGTTTGCAATTCAAGCTTGAGCTCGGGTCATGTAGTTAAACGAGCTTTGCCTTAAGCTTAAGCTCGCTCATTAATCAATTGAGCTCGAGCCTAGTCAAACTTAAAGTGAGTTAATCTCAAGCCTACTCATGAGCTTACATATACAAAATAAAAATATATACATAAATTAATAAATTGTGAACAAGGATTATATTATGTATTATATATTATCTTATAATATATTGTACATTTATATAAGTTATATAGATAGTAACCTTTGAATTTTAAAATTAAACTATATATAATATTTATAATATATATATAACTCGTAAGTATACTCATAAGCTTAAATGAGTCAGCTTATAAACCTAAGTGAGTAGGTTCGTAAGCTTGAATTGGAGCTCGACCTTCATCTTGAGCTCAACCTTGATTGGTTCAGTAATCGAGCTCGAGTTGAGCTCAATTAGCTCGTAAGCAGTTTGGCTTATTTTTAGTCTTAATTTCGAGACAAAAACCATACTAAATGGCATAATAAGGAATAAGGGGAGACTATAATTCCACTCCCCTCAAGTGAATAAGCAGTTTGTTGATAGATAGTATCTAGCAACATTACATGTAGGTTAGTGCTTGGTTTAAGCTACTTTGTGACTCTTCATCTTAACTTTCACATTGATCATCTTCTTACTTCACTTGCACCTTAAAAGAGATGTTCTAACTTACCAAACATAGTTATGGGGGAGAGAGTGACACAACTTAACTCTTTTCCTTAATGGAGTGTAATACCTCTCGATAACTTTAAGTTATCTTTGTAGTATGATGCATTGAGTTTCATATGTTGAGCCACATAGTATAAATTTTCTCCTTTTGGCACTACATAACGAGGGAATTGGAGAGTAAGCTTTAGTTTTTCCTAATTGCCATTTCACTTTCATTAGTGGCTTAGTAGGGGAGACAAGGTTAGAATGTACAGATATAGCTTATTATATGTGAGCTTCCATTAGATACATTTGTATTGATATACCTTTTAATTCGACTTACTTTTGGATATCTTACTCTTACATGTATGTGGAAAACAGTACTTGAATTTGCAAACATATTATTTTTCTCAGCTTCAATTATGGGTTTGGGGTTTTGGGAAAATTGCAATGCAATTTCGTCCAAATATGTATTTCCCTTTTTCATTTTTTTTTAGTTAATATTTACCATATGATAAGAGATTCACTATGAATCCAAAATGCAATTTTAAATTAAGTTGAATAGTCTTTCAATGTAAGGAACTTTAATTTAGAAGATCTTTACTTATCTTTTTTTATTTTTTTTTTATTTTGTTGTCTTTTTATATAAATTTGCTAAATATTTGATTTTAATATTACTTAGGAAGAAATACACTTTTTAGTATTCAATTATCGTAATCTAGCATTTATTTATGTTAGTGTTTTCTGTTTCAGGGATGAGGTTGAATCTACATTGCAATATTTGAAAGTAGAAAGCCTGGGAATTCAAGGATGTCAATGGCAAGAACAATATGAAATATTACAAAAGTCAAGCTTTTAAGTGCTTTATAGGAAATATAATATATTTCTCTAGTTTGTCTCATTACATTCTATTTTCTCCATCATTAAATTTCTGTCATTCCTTCACCAACTTCATTAGCTTTTCTTGCTTTGCTTTTTCCCACCATTATAAAACAGTATTCATTCTCCTCTTTTTACCGTTTTCATTCCCATGTTCCGTTTTAGGCCCTGGCCGAAGTGAATCACGTTGCTTCTTTCTGCTTCAGTCAATTTTGATCATTCCATTTAAATGGGTTGCTATTTAATGTACATTCTTGGAATAAATAATGGAGTTTTAGTTAGTTTTGCTCTTTAATTTTGTGCGCATTTCAGGATTAGCTTTAGGTGACTTCGCTGACTAGTTTTGCATTGTGTTTGTTAATTTTTAATTTTACTGAAAAATTTACCCCAAGTATGCAAATTTAGTGCAGAATTTTAAAAGTAAAGAACGAGTTTATATTTCTTGGAACATTATTTTGTATTGCGTGTATTTTGAGAAAAAAGACAAGCCAACTTTATAAATTTTTATCAGTGATGAATAGAAGAAATTAACATTTTTTTTTTATTTACACTGCAAATCTATTATTTTAAGATTTGTGAAAAATTTAGGAAAAGAATATAAAAGGACATATTGTACTCTTTGATCTTTTAAAATTACTATGGGTGATCTTTTTGATTGATTGATTGATTTATTTATTTTTTTTTGTTTTGGGGTTTTCTAATCTCTTTCAATAAGCAAAGAGATGAGAGATTGATATTTCTTTCTTTTTTTTTTTAATTTAATTTTGCATATAATATGAAAAAAATCATAAAATCTAGAGAATGGTTGTACATTCATGAACAATCAAAAGTTCGAAAGATTTCCTTTGATTCAAAATACTTAGCAAAGCTGAAAAGAAAGTTATTGGTCGCGGTATGAGGGTGTGTACTTATATTGTAGGTGTTCAGTTCAAGACAATATCCATTACCGTACATATTCATGCAATGATACCAAGAAGAGGACATGAATTTTACTTTTACTATAGTAGCTAAATTCTATTCCATCTTATTTAATTTTGATTCAATGATGGCATCCGTTATTGTATTGAAAAGCTAGGAGGAGGGAAACCCAGATCTAACTACCGTAGTGTAAATAACCCGGCTACCATCTTGCTCTATAAGGCAAATTCGTAATACATGCATAATTCTTCTCCCACTTTTTTTTTTTTTTTATGATAATAAGTATTATGTGTATTTAGCTATTTAACTGTTTTATATTTTGATACATATTTATTATTATTTACTAATTATGCATGTAATTTTATTTAATTAACGTGTTTTGTTTCTAATTTGACTGTCTCATTATACTTAGTTGTGTGTGCAAGTTTGCTAGTTACATTATTTTAAGTATAAAAATCTTTTTAAACTATCATTTAACTTATTATTTGGTGTCTTTAATAATTTTTAAGCGTTGTTTATATTTGCGAGTTACTTATATTTAACAGTTTCCAAAAAAAAAAAAAACTCCTCCTCTTCTCTTATATTTATAATTATTGTTTTCGTTATGTATACATGTAGAGTATAAATTTTTCAATAAAAAACTTATATTCAAATAACAAGAGATATAATTTTTATTTAATTTATTTTTATTAATAAAATTATTCTAATGTTTCCATGAGAGTGTTACTCATACATATTTTTTCTTATCTCCTCTACTATAGTAGTTGTGACTTTTTTGGTTGGGTGTTGATTCGTATTCTCTATTTTTATAATAAAAGGTAGTAAAAGTCCAGAAGAAAAAGGAAAACAGAGTATGATTCTTTTGCATGATTGCCCTATATTAGTAGTTGAATTTATCTTTTCAAACCTAATATATTGTATTTATGAATAGATTATGTATTTATCTAAAAAATATATATTTTTAATTTTCTATGATATTGGTATTAAGTACTGTCAATCATTTATTAATATATATACCCCTTTCTAGAAGTATTTTTAGATGTGGTTAATTTATTTATTTCCTTATACTAAATTATTTTGACTTAATCATTTTTTTTAACATCCTTAAGAGACCATTGGCTATATATTGCAAGTTTTTTATTTTTTACTAGTAGTTGATGAACTCATGTTGTATGTGTAAAAAATATAAAATGAGAAGAGATAGAAAGAGAAATATAAGTACAGTTAGTGGGAGAGTGTAGAAAAGTGAAAAAAAGAAAAAAGAGATATAAGTATAATTAGTGAGAGAGTTGAAAAAGTTAGAAAAAGTAGAGAAATAAAGAGGAAAAAAAAAGTAAGTGGATATATTTATTTATTAGTTATAATTTTAATAATTTATTTTATTATTAGTTTTTTTATTAAATAATAGTAAACAGAGGATAAATATATAATTTTAAGAAAAGCGATTACTTAACGTCTATTTGCTTTAAATAATAAAAGAGAGAGAGAGAGATGTATATGTAGTTAGCGAGAGAGTGTGGAAAAGTAGGAAAATGTGAAAATGTAAGAGAATAAAAAAAAAATAGAGAAAGTAAAGAAATAAAGAGAAAAAAAAGAAGTAAATAGATATATTTATTTATTAATTATAATTTTAATAACTTATTTTATTGTTATTTTTTTGTTAAATAATAGTAAATATATAATTTTAAAAAAACGATTATTTAAGATTTCATTTGTTTTAATAACATAGATAAATAAATCAAGTTAAAAAGAAAAAGAAAAACCTGGAATGAGAGAGTAAAAACCGCATCCTTGTAAACCCTTCGTGAAATGGAAGCGGGACATCCAACCTCAGACGACGAACTACAACCTGCGGTTACAATGGCAACATCTCCAACTAAGGAGCACTCTCTCTGCGAAGCCCTGAACCCGTCCAACGAAAACACTACTTCCACTTCAATCGCTCCTTCTATTCTCAATTGCAACACCGACGACCAGCCTTCTTCCAATTCCCCACCTTCCGACGATGCCTCCGTCTCCAGTGAGAAGCGCAAGAGAGAAGACACCGAAGACCCCAACCCTAATGCTGCAAACCATCCTCTCTGGAAAACCAGCCTTTGTTCTTACTTCAGGAGGGATTCCGGCTCTTGCAGCCACGGAGATGCGTGCAGGTATGCGCATGGGGAAACGGAGCTCCGTATCCGACCCGATAACACGTGGGACCCGACATCTGAGCGTGCAAAGAAGTTAAGGAAAGAGGAGAATGGTAATGGTGATGAGCCTAAGGGTTTCGAGGATGAGAGAGATGAAGTAATGATGACTGAATTAGTTGCCGGTGGTGACGATGACGAAGAGGGGGATGGTGGTAGTGTGGAGTTGAGTAAGTGCATTGTTCATTTGCCACGGAAGTGGAGTTCAGACCACTTGAGGAAGTTTCTTGAAGAGCAGGTTATGTGAATTTGAATTCGTGTTCGTTGGCTGCTGCTGCTTGTCTTTACTTGCTCTTGTGTATGTGAATATTTATGAATGTTGGGTTCGTTGGTTTGACATTGTCTTGGTTCCATTTTGAAACCAGTGGTTTGGGGGAAAAAAGAAAGAAAATACCAGAGAGATGAAGCCAAAATCCTATTAGATACTATACTTACGTAGATTAGACACAAATCAGATATGCGAGTTACAGATAGAAATTAGACCAAACAAACATGTCCTTAATGTTGGTCCCACTTATGGTGGGCAGGCCATTCGGATGAAGTGGCCTCCTGATGGTGCTGAATCTGGATTTAGAAACTCTGTCCTGTCATGGTAAAAGAAAAAGAAAACAGATCAAACATGGCAATATGTATTTGTTCATAAACTCACACTAGTTTTGGAGTTTTATTTTGATATATCATAAATTTTTAAGTTGGTTGAACTGTTGAAAGAACCAAAAGACAGAGAGGGGTTCCAAATTCTATTCTTTATATGAATAGATATGCTTGATTTTGTGGTATTTTCTATAATAACCAAGCAGAGTCCCTGGTATGGAGGGAAATCTGTTCTGGCTATAGTAGAAATTACTGGGTAATGGTGACTGCAAGGTTTAGGCTGGTCTTGATGAATTGTCCCTTCATGAATGGAATTTTTCATGTGGTGCAGGGGGAGTTGGGTACAGGAAATGTGGCAAATTCCCAGTGGTTGCACATATATGTTTGCATGTGTGTTGCTACTCATGGAAACAGCCACCTTTAATTTCCATTTGTTCTTACATACCATTGAGCTCCTCATGGCATATCACTCCTATTAAATGATTTTTCCATCAGTTGAAGCTACCAAAGACTGTAGTTTTACTCTATTCCAGTAAATGCTGGGTTGTATGCCTATTTTAGCAGTTTTTATGTTGCCTGCTCTAAACTGATGTTAACTGAGGCAGTTGGGGGGAGAATTTCAAGCAACTTTGTAATATAAACTGTGTGCTTGTTGTTGTCTTAGTTAGAAAATTGGGCATGGCTAAATTTTTTCTCTTGAAGATGCCAATTGTGTTGCAATATTTGCTCAATTTTTTTCTTTTTTTGGGTAATGATATTTGCTCAGTTTCATATTTCTATCATTAAGAAACATTTTGCTGAAGTGCTTTATCTGCCATTAATATCTATTTCAAAATACAATATTTTCATTGGGCTTCTGCTTTTATGGACGTTTATCATCTTGGGTGCTGACTAATTCTTTCTGTTGTCAGGGAATTGCTTTCAAATCTGCCAAGAAAAAGAAGGGTATGGTTGTTGGTTTTGTTAACTTTGAAGATATGGAACAATTAACGACTGCTGTGGAGGTACCCTGGATTTGATGGAAAACTCAACACTGGGTTAAATAGTGCTCTATTATGTCATCTCTTTGTGAATTTGGAAATTCTTGTTGCAGGGGCTGCTGGGAAAATTTATTGGCACCAAGATGATAAAGATTGCAGATGTCATGCCACGATCCTTTGACAAGAAAGTGAAACAAGGGTTGCAATCCTGGGAGAATTCCGGCCAAAGTGGAGAATCTCCACCAAATGGGCAATTCAACACAAATAATTGCTCAAATAATGATGCTTCATTGGCTGATCCTAGTGGTAAAGTTAAAAGTGCTCGCAACGTTGCAACTCCCCTTGCCCATTTACCTTATGCTGATCAACTGGAGCACAAAAGGAATTCTCTTGTTCAAATGCTCAAAAAACTTGTAAGATATTCTTAATGTTTATTCTATGTTCCACCCTGCATAGTCTACTTTTATGCATTGTGCACAACTGTTCATCCAGTCAAGGAACTAAACGTGATCAGAGCATCTAATGCCATTCTTGGCAGACTAGAAATGCCCGGAAGGCTTGTCCAAATGGTCTTTCACTTCCAGATTGGATCCTTAAATCAAGAGAAATAGGTGATGATCTGGCTTTTCAAGTACACATAAGTTTGTAATTCTAAAGAGCTTATTAAGCTGATTGTTGACTAAATAATATGCCTGTAAAATCTTCTATATCTTGGTCTACATGATTCTAGTTTATTCATTCAATGCCTTTCTGTTTCTCTGGTAAATATTGCAGGTGGTCTTCCATGCACACTCGAAGGTATAATCGAATCCCCAGTGATTAATGGGTACCGCAACAAGTGTGAATTTTCAGTTGGATACTCTGTCCAGGGCAGGCCAACTGTAGGTTTTATGCTTGGAAATTTTAGGTATTAAGCTTTATCCTGGCTTTGGGTGTAAAAATTGTAATTAAAGTAGCCTGCTGAAGCTGGGAAATATTTCAGGGAGGGTGTGACTGCAGTCGAAGAACCAGCTGACTGCCCAAATGTCTCCAGAATAGCATGCAAGTATGCTTCCATCTTTCAAGAATTTCTGCAGAGTTCTGGGTTGCCAATTTGGAATCGGTTTAAAAATACTGGATTTTGGCGTCAATTAACAGTATGTCTTTCATGCTCCTTTTTTTTTTTTTTTTTTTGTGGTTAGATCCAGAAGTAGAAACTTTGATGAAACAACTAGTAGACAAACGGTTTTTTGTAGGCAAACCTTCCATTACAAGTTCTTCCTTGTGTCAGTTGCTACTGTCATATGTTATTGGTTATATGAAGAGTGTTGCTCTCCTTTCCTAAGATGCTTCTGCTGCTGAATTGTGACTGTGTAGGAGTCGCATTAATCTTGCTAAAAATCCCATCATTACCTTTTTCATATTAAGGTTCGAGAAGGCAGGAAGCCAAGCGAGGCACTTGATGTTGAAACTTGTGAGACAGGGATGAACATAGCAGAGGTCATGATTATTGTTCAGGTTTGTTATTAATTTTCTCAATCATCAAATTGGAAGGGTGATGTATAAATCACTGCAATAAATAAAGTCAAGCAAAGATTTCTGTTTGAGCCTGAGAGCAACCTTTTGCCGACATTGCTATAGCCTTTTCTTGTTACTTATATTGACCATTGGGTGAAGAAAATAGAAAGGTTTCATTCATTATTGTTATACCATTTTATCGTTTTAAAGTATTGGGTGTATTTTTGCTGAAATGAAGTCTTTATCCATTCTTGTGCTCCTATTAAATTGTTGGCTCCTTTCTCAAATACGTAGGCTTCATTGGCTGGATTTGATGATGCCATTGTTACATCTGAGTTTGAGAGGATGGCAAATGCCATAGCAGAAGGAGCAACAGCCTGTTCTCCTCCCCTCCCTCTGACAGCTTTGGTCATTCAGGTTGGAACTCCTTTATCTCATAATGTTCTCCAGCAGGTGTATAGGCTTTCCTGATCCAGTAATCAAAGACAAACAATTCATCAACACTAACAAGTCAAGATTTGGGCCCTTAAGATGAAAGATGTGAAAGAAAGTTATGAGTAGGTCAATTTCACTGCTTTTAGTACCCAACAGTCCCATTTATGTTCACGGTCTTTTTAATGGATATTATATTTCATGTCATCATTGGATGGGATGCTGAATAATTGTTGACATGTTAATGATCTTTTTTGGATATTATAGGCAGCATCATTATTGAATGGAATGCTGAATAATTGTTGACACTCATGGAAAAGATTAATAAATTTCTTATGAGGAAAGGTAGGACAAAAAATGTGGGTAAACCATCATATTTCTACTGTCCTAAGATTCTGCCCTCTTTTATCCTTTCAATTTCTGAGGAAACTAGGAACTTAATTACAAAAATAATAATAGTAAGTGAAAGCCATTTGTTATTATTATGTACTTGTAGAGGCAAGGCCATCTTCACTTTCACATATAAAATGACAACCTGCAGGATCACCAAGGTATATCAAATGTAGTGCCAGCTGATGCTCCATTGCACTGTCTACCTATTCCAAAATCGAATAGTAGTCCTGCTTTACAGGCAATTGACATCAAGGAGGAGCCAAGAATTCATGATTATATCAGCAATCGTCGGTTCTCTATTTCTCCAACTGCCTTTTTCCAGGTAGACCGAGGGATCAAATTCTCTAGCTCAAGGAAAATTTCCAGTTAGCTATATTTAAGCTTCAGGGTTATTGACCTTGCAGGTGAACACCTGTGCTGCAGAGAAGCTATATTTGCTTGCAGGCGATTGGGCTGGTCTAGGTCCTGATATGCTTCTCTTTGATGTATGCTGTGGCACTGGAACTATTGGGCTTACTTTAGCACATCGGGTTGGTATGGTAATGGTCTAAACCTTTCTGATTTGCATTATTTCTTATATGAACCTTCTGTTCAAAAGTCCCTGGATGTACTTTGACATTTTAGTTTATTATTACTTAAATATACTTGAAGTTTTCATTTGAAAACTGAAGGTTTCTTTTCCCCATAATGCATGGCAGGTAATTGGAATAGAAATGAATGCTTCTGCAGTGGTTGATGCACATAGAAATGCAGAGATTAATGGCATTACGAACTGTAAATTTGTCTGTGCGAAGGTAAGTTTTGGAGTAGAATCTGTACCAGACATGAGATATTAGTGATCTGACTAAGTTTCAATTAGCCAAAAAAAAAAAATCCACTCCAAATGTGGATTCAATCCTACAAATCACAAGTTTCTTCTGTTATCCTAAACGTAGTGCCTGATTGCTTTCCCTTCAAGACATCACCTGTGGAAATAATCTTCTTTCTGCATAACTCATATGATGAGGTCTTTCATGTGCATCTCTTCATCTTACATATTATGCATATGAAAAGCAACAAGATGCAAATTCATGTAAATCCGATCAACTTACATGATGATGTTAATGCTACTTGGAAAGGTATGATTTGTTGGAAATATTTTTTTGGTAGTGTGTTGGAGAGATTATGAAATACAAAGATGAACCCAAGCCTTTATCTATGAGTTTTGGCTTCTAGATGATCATCTGTGTTTTCACTTAGATTTAGTATGGTGTTAGAGTGGAAGGTTATTCCTATTTCGAAAATTCCATTTCCATTTGAGGGTTGTCGTCAATGGCTTAGTCCACCCAAAGTATTGAAATGTAAATATAAATGACATCTTCATTCACAAGCTAGCTTTTGTATGCATTAATTGAGGTTCCTTTAAAATTTTACATGTGGGAATCTCAATGGGAAGTGTAAATGCTTGTGTGAAGATTTTAACTTGGGTAATACTTAAGAAAGGACTTTTCCACTTTCATACCTTGTGAGATTTTCAGAGCTGAGGCCAACACCTAACTGAAAAGCTTAAATTCATAGATAAATGTATGGTTTTGTGTTTACATTTTAATGCTAGAGAAAGGCTCTATGCTTCATCTTGTGCAATAAGGAGTTCCATCGTGATTTGGAGGCATTCAGAACAAATGCTCATACTGTTTCTTTTAAAGACTGAGTTCAGTGAGTGCAGGAAGAGCCTCGCCTGGAGTCTTATTTGGAAACGGTAGGCTTATACGTTATGTCTTATTCCTGAAGGCAAGACTTGAATGGAATTTTCACTGTGAAATGATGAAAAATTCTTGAATGATGGTCAGTGTATTCTTGACACCCTTTAAAGGATTTTTTTCCTGGGCAGGACTGCACTTACAGCTGACCCATCTAGTGGGATTAAATCTTGAGCATTATTGTTGTTTCCTCAGTTTTTTTGCTTTGTTCAAAATATCAGTCCGATGATGCCGATTAGGTTATCATTCCTCGTTGTCTTTTTTTTTTTTTTTTTTTTT
>JAMXBB010000006.1:90094464-90136550 GCA_024138015.1 Lumnitzera littorea
TTCACATATTTAAAGGAAAACATCTTCTGGTAAGCAAAGACAATTCACACAGCCCATGGTGGGCTCGGGCATCCAAAGCTTGTAGCTGGTGGAGTCCAGGCCGGCCCAACTAAGCCCAAACCTTGTTAATTTTGCATTTTAACCTAGCCCAATTAACAACACGGGTCTATTGTTGTTAATTTTGCATTTTCTCGAACAAGAAAGATAGATATGAACATGTGACAAGCGCCAAGCCAAAGCAAACCGGCGTAGGAGTAGTAAATACTAGAAAAGTTTACCATATTAATAAATATTATATAAAAATTAATTATATAAAATAAAATTACTTAAATACCAATTACTCGAGATATTAATTTTATATATGAAATATTTATATAAAATTAGTATCTCAATTTTAACATGAAATATAACATTGGTATTTAGATAAATTTTTATTTAATTTATATTAATATAATTTTTTTATAACAATAATAGACATATATAATATTGGTATTTAAACAATTTATTTTATCTACTTTATATTGGCGTAACTTTTCTTTTCTTTTTTATAATAATTGTAGATGTATATCTCTTCCTTAGTACAGAACATGTCAAATTAGGGTTAAGACTGTAAATACGTGCCAGACCATATGTTTCAGCTTTCCAGGTGCCGAAGTTCCAAACATCAACACGAGCACGCCAGCTGACTCTTACATTCTCTCTCCCCCTCTCTCCTCTTTCTCTTTCTCGTTAACATTAATTCCAAGGTAATGAATATAGAAACCTTAACTCTTCTTTTCATGAAAACTTTTTGGTAAATTACATTTTTTTTAGCATTTCTTTTATTAAATCAGAAATGTATGGAGTGATGATCTCTTTAATTTGTTGCATTGACTTGACTTACATGCATTCACTGAATCATAATCCCTAATTGTTTGTCTATAGCACACTGATTATTTATAAATTTGAAAACCGGATTGTCTTGTAGATGAAGTTTTTCACCATGGTTTCACTTGGTAGTGTCAATTTGATAATTTTCTAGATGAGATTGTTATATTTGTGCAATTAGCACAAAAATGGAATTTTCATATTTTGTTGTTTTGGTAGATGTGTGCTTGACTTGAGACACGGAAACCTCTTTGTAAGATGCAAATATAAAGCTGTATACGTATACATCTTCCCTCTCCTAGCTGGGAGAACTGTGTCAATGGCTTTTGGTTGTGTATGATGTTATCCTTTAGCGATATATTTCCTGAAAATTTTGAATAGACCATCGTTGTAGGGGGTTGAAGTTTTATTGGATACAGCTGCGATCACGGGGAGCTGGTGATGCTAGTTGAAGCCCGTATATAATCTGACATAAGAAAATTTTCTTTTAAAAGATTAAAATGTTTTCTATGGGTGTCTGTATTTTCCCAAGAAAGAAATCGTTGGAGGAAAGACGCCCCTGGAATTGTTTGTTGTTGAGATTACACGGATAAGAAAGAAACTTTATGTAGTATGTGCCAGAAATTCAGCATGAGTGCACTTATGTTATTGACCAAAAAAATGGTTCATTTATGTTAAACATGCAATGAATTGGAGATATTCTGGTCATCTAACGTTTAGTGTTTCTGGTTCAATCTGTGTCATACCTCTTAAACATTGATCCTCTTGTCTCTCAAGTCATTGACTTTTCGCATTTTCCAAAAGTCGCATGCAGTGAAACATTCAGTTTCATTCACATTTCCTTTGATGGCATATTGAGCCTGGTATCAGTATACAGGTTGAACTAATAAAGAAATTTCTGATTGCATTTCTATCCTTCTTGCTTCATTCTTTCAGAGATTAAATGAACTTTTGAATTGAACAATAACGATGTCAGTGGATTGATCATAAGGTTTTTCCTAGGGAATTGCATTTATTGGTGTTCTTTTAAATTCATTAGCATCTTTTGTATACATGTTCTTTGAAAGGGCTTGACGACCTTTGTATTTGGTAGTTTTTGAAGCTTTCACAGTTTTAGTAATTCTGATACATGTAGGTTAATCTAATTGTAAATATGGTTCCTAAAGAGTCCGTGGAGTCAGTTGATTGGCATCAATAATAAGTCAGACCATTGATAATATAATGGAGGCTGGCAATGTGGAGAGCACCAGGCTGCAGATAGAGGAACCTTTGAAGAATGATTTTATGTCAGAAAGCTCATCTCAAATGATACAAGAATATATGAATGTTGATGCTATGGGAAACAATGAAGACAACCCCATCGATGTTGATTCAGATAGCAATGAGAACGGTTCTACATTGGTGGAAAATGGTCATTTGCAACCAGTTCCAACTGACAGCTCGGGTGAAGGTCTCCCATATGCTCCTGAAAATTTTCCTAATCCAGGTGACAACTGGAGATGGAGAGTGGGTAAGAGAGTAGCCACAACCGGTCACTATCTTGATAGGTATCTGTATCCTCCCAAGAGACTCCTCAAGGATGCTTCAAAGCGTAGGAAGAGTGCTTTTGCCAGTAAGCTTGCTGTAGAAAAATATCTCAAAAGTGAATTCCCTAATGTGGATGTGGATGCCTTTTTTGCCTCTTTTAGCTGGAAGATCCCCTCTAAGAAGCTGAATTTAGTGAATGGTCAGCCTTGATCCCAATGACCCTTTTTCATCTGTTTTACACTATCTGTCGATTGGAGTTGGATGTAATATTATTTGGTATATGGACATTCTATGTAGCTTCACACCTTAGTGTCGCTTCCATATGTTTTTTATATGACAGTGGGCTGTCTTCAATTGATAGAAGTATATGCCTCTTCTTGTCCGCTTTTTTGTTCGTTACTTGAACCTTATATTGAGGCTCTTTCAGTCAGGTGGTTTTCTGTCATTGTGATTGCCCTTGTTTTCTGTGATATGCCTGGAAAAAAGGCCTATCATTTGCTTGTTTCTGTTAAATGGTCGAGTTATATATCCATCCAATTTTGTCACACGCATGCATGCACACTCACACACACACACACATTTACGTATTATACTATATTATATATTGTGCTTCCTAACAACAATTCACTATAAATTTACCATCTTGATCTGGAAAAGTGACCTATGTTCTTATGATGAGCTTTGTGAGTTTTGTTCAAGAACTGTCCTGGCCTATGTTGGTTAAGATATCATACTTGCTATCAATTATGTTGCAAATATGAAATGAGTTCTAGTACTGTTCATCCTTAAAAGCTCTATTCCTTACCTTGGAACCTATTGTTCTTGTAGGTACTATAGAAAGGTGCACTATCTCCACTGTCCCTCATGAAGATTTGGCAGAGCATATTGCATCAGATTCTCCTCCGGATATAAACGGTTGTAAGGCTCACAACAAGATGTGCAGTAGCTTAGTTGAACAATCGGATGAAACCCAAGTATCATCCATGCCTTGTGATATTTGTTGCAGCGAACCTGGTTTTTGCCGAGATTGTTGCTGCATTCTTTGCTGCAAGACCGTTGATTCAGCCTATGGAGGCTATAGTTATATCAAATGTGAAGCATTGGTTGATGAGGACTCCATATGTGGTCATATTGCTCACCTGGAGTGTGCACTTCGGGCTTACATGGCTGGAACAGTAGGAGGAAGCATTGGTTTGGATGCAGAGTACTACTGCAGGCGTTGTGATGCAAGAACAGACCTAGTTTTCCATGTTAAAAGGCTGTTGGAGTTTGCCAAATCCATTGATTCTCGTGATGAGCTTGAGAAAGTGTTGACTCTTGGTGTTTGCATCTTGCATGGTTCCCAAAAGGCAGGAGCAAAAATGTTGTTGAGTTCTATTGAATCTGCTTTTGCGAAGGTAAATCTGATTTATTTTTATTTTATTTTTGTGGTTTAAAGTTATATTCATTTAAATGTATGATCAGTTGATTTTAACATCAGCTTAAATCCGGGGCTGTGCTTGAAGATATTTGGAGAGAGGATAACAAACCAGGTATTTCACTATAACTTCTAGGTAGTTGTTAACAGTTACTACTGAAATAACACCTCTCCATCCGACCAACAAATAAAGGAGAGCAACAGTCTTCAAGTTTAGGCACCATCTGGTCCACTGTTCTTCTTTTGTTCATACTATTGGGTACAAAGGTCTGTGTGGTTGGGTGCAAAGGTACTTTGTGGTTGCCATAATACTCTATGTTTTATGTTAAGAAAGCAAATAAACTTGTGCTTAGCTTTTATGTTAGCTCCAATGTGCTGTCTGTCTGTCTCTCTCTCCCTAACAGATACACACACACATGAACAAACATGGATGCTCACCCACCATAGGGGCCCATGCACATACAAGCTATACTTATTCGCATGCCAGTATATTTTCCATTTTTTCATCTTCATCTATTGCTGGATGCCATTTGCAGTGGTCTCAGACAATGGGGATTCCTTTCCAGCAGTTGATTTCTGCTCAGACGTTTTAGATGTCAGTGAAGACATATCACTGGATGAGTCAATACCTTTTAATTATCAGATTCAATCTTTAAAACTTGAAAACGACATTGATCTGGTGCTACAAGAACTGAGAAAGTCGCAGGAGTATGAATATAGGATTGCCGAGGAGTGTCTTTATGCTCAGAAGAACTATCTGCACAATCTTTACCAGCAACTTGAGCATGAGACTTCTCAGCTGACCAATCCAGTATTACCGGTTGAGTGCAATGATGGCAACTCACTGAAGACAGTGTGGAGCAGAAAGAATCAAATAAAGCGAGAACTTAAAAAGCTGGACGAAATGAAAAAAGTAGCAAAAGGGTTTGGAAGGTGTTCTAAAGCTATTGCGAAAGAGCATTTTGGTTTAAAATTAGAGGAATGAAAATCAGCATTAGTATCTTTTAGTAAGGAGGGCTGTGGTGATCCTCCAATTTTGGAATGCTCATCCTCGCTAGGCTCAAGAATCGAAGTTAATCCATCGCAATTTGGATGAATTGAATTGCTATGTATGATGACATCTGGTGCGGAAACACAATCTAGCCAGGTGCAGATATTTTCACTACAGAAGCTTCGTTCTGCAGCATGATATTATGGATTGTGAATATAAATGTGACTTACTGGTGGTCGCTAAAGAGACAAGGATGGCATAATACTGCTTCAGCTTGGTTGATTTGGGCAGCTATGAACTACCGATGGTGATGCATGTAAACCATGAAGCTTTCGGTTAACCTTATAGAAGTAAATTTTGGTGGGGTTGTTTTGACTTTTGGATCCATGGGGGAATTTGATCTGAGCTAGCTGCTAATTGTGGGGTTCATTTCCTTGGTTTTCTTTTGTTCCTTAAAATTGTACAGATATTCTCCAAATGTCAAGAAACCATATGTAATATGCTTGTGGAAGTTAAGGGAATTACGTTAAATTTTGTTATTAAGTTAATTATCATTAAGTGAAGAGAGTGCGACATCCTTTCCTGTTTAAGTTTCGTCACAAGTGTAGTTTCTCTTTGCAATCTACCAACGGAAAATCGGCCGATAAAACCTTAGATGCGAAACAACCTATTAACATCATCTATGATGGCGTATATCATAATTCCTAAATTTATCTCCCTTGAACCCATTATATTTAATTTAAGGTGCTATTTTCTGTAGCTAGGGCAACCAATGAGTAAAGTTGATCCAAGTTTTTAAATGTTTAAGTTGAGTTCGTTCAAAAATTCTCGGATTGAGCTCAAGTTGAGTCTTTATCACGCTTGCAAATTGAGACTTAGCATGTTCAGACATATAAGCATTATATTGAGTTTGAACTTAACTCGTTTACTGATGGTATTTGAGGTTACTCATTAGTCTAAGTTTATAAAAGGAAGAAATATATAAATAAATAAATTAATTAATAGTAAATAAAAATTAAACTATATATATATACACACATTATCTTATCACTTGTTATATATTTATGTATTATATCGATATTAATTTTTTAATTCTAACAATATATAATATATATAATATTTGTTATATATATAAAGTTAGTAAGTCTACTCATGAGCCTATTCATAAGCGTAAGTTTAAGTAAACAAGTTCACGACCTTAAGTTAGAGCCCGAGATCAGCTTATTTAGATAAATGAGTTTTATCTTAAACTCGAATTAAAGTGATGTTAAGCAAGCCCAGCTTAAGTAGCTCCAAGTAATTCGATTCATTTGCAACACTAGCCGTAGTGGTGGAGTTAAAAAGCAATTAGGTTAAAGGACTTTGAGAAATTGATTAGCGATATTTAATTATAAAATGAAATAGATAAAGCTACCATGAGCCTCATTTATATGTAAGGCACTAAGCTAAGGCCTTTTCTTATGTTAAATCATATATGAGTGACTTTATATGAAGTCATCAGTATATAAATACAGATTTTGATTCAAATATATAGATTATAGCTAAAGTAATTGTAGATATAGAGGTCTGCTTAGAGTAGCTACGCGTAAGTGATGCGCTATACGTAGCTTTAGTGAAGTGAAGCAAAGCAAGAATGACACTCAAATGGGTGATTAGATGAGAACAAGATAAGAAGGAGAAACATATAATCTTAGTATCTTAAATGCACAAGTGACGGATAAGAAGCCTTAGGGTACCTCAAGCACTCATCTTATAGCTTGAGTGAATAAGATCAATTATTCACTTAAATTGTTTGTTTGATTTTAGAGAGCAAAAGTTTTGTAAAACATTGTTATCTCTTAGTTCTCTCTAACAATTCCCAAACGAGAAGGAAAGATTGGATATTTATAGGCTCTTAAGTATTATGACATTTGTCGGATGATCTCGGTGATCAATGGATGAGATAGAGCTTATTCAATTCATTGTTATCCTAAATAAGCTCGCTAATGGATTCAAAGCCAATAACCTTCTTAGTAAATGCATAAGTTTGCTTGAGAAAAGTTGGAGGTGGATGAACCAATCCAATAGTCCTTGTTCTAAGTCCACCAAGCCAATTTTTTCTAAGTGACACTAAATATAGGCTAGACTCCTTAGGCTTTACCATCTAGTCTAATGAGTTAAGCTCAAATAAATAATTAGCTTAGCTTAATAATCAGTATACCATATTTTTACCCATTTACATTTTACTGCTTAACCAAAATTTTTGAACAAAGTCTAAGTATTTTAAGCATTAATCAAGCATTAATCACTTGTTTTTAATAGTAAAGTTGATGCCTAGCACATGCACACAACAAAGAGTTGCACTATTGCTAAGCATTCTTGCATAATTGAATACTTCATTTTATTGATGGATTAAAGCATGTGAGCCTAATATAAGTGCTGCATATTCATTTATTGTATATTTTAGTGATCAAATTTGTAGCACCATCTCATTGCACATGTCACTTAAGACATGCTAAAGTATCACCCATGTGGCAATATGTTAAATAAATCTCCCATACCATATGGCAAGTTGACTGTCTCATTAAATTGACTTCCATATATCAATACTCCCTTAATTTTAACTAGTTTTCTAACTTTGAATCCTGATATGAATTGATAAATTCATATGCTAAGCCTATACTCATTTTGAAGGAGATGGAATTCCAGACATTACTAATTGTTTTGCGATTAGCACCATGTTAATAGGGCCATATTCTATCCTTTGCCAGTAAAACTTTTCATTGATAGTTGTGGTTTGGGATATAAAATCTTGTTTTGGCTCTATTATTTGGATGAATTCCCAATTGCTAAAAGCCTACCTTAAGATCAAATTTGGAAATTATCTTGGCTTAGGAGATGGGGAGAATAGTTTTGCGTTTAGCACCATGTAAATAGGGCTAGATTCCATCCTTTACCAGTTAGACTTTCCATTGATAGTGATGGTCCGGGATATAAAATCCTGTTTTATCTCTATCATTTGGATGAATTTCCAATTGCCAAAAGCTTATCTTAAGATCAAATTTGGAAAATATCAAAGCTAAATAATTTCTCTTCTTTATGAGAGGGGGAGAATAGTTTATGACATGCAAAGCTTAAACACTATCGCTGCTATAATTCCAAAACCATCTTCCATTAACCTTCCACAACCACTTTGAATCTAGACACTTCTTTTAGAAAATCTCACGCAAACAAGATAGATTACCTCTTTGAGGTATCTTATCTTGACGATTAAGAAAAGATAGAAGGAACATCTTTACCCTTGGTTAACCCTTATTTAACATTTGCTAAACCACAAAGATCTTTATTTAGATCTCTTATCAATCCAAGTTCAAAGTAGGTTAAGGAATATATATAGTCCTTTAGCATGAAGAGTAGTTTGTGACCCTATAGATCCCTCTTGAGTTACCTAGATTATGGTTATCTCAAGGTTATACTCACATCCGTTATGGAGCAATCAGACTTACTTTAACACTCCATGGGAGAAAAAGGGTTACTAGTAGTAGCTAAGATGGCTTTACTAGATATAAGATTCCTGAAGTACCAATAAGCATGTATTTGTACTATTAAGATAACCCTTAATGCAAGAACAATGTTTGTAACACTATATCCAAATTATAATATTGCTCTTGCTAATCTAGAGCTAATGGAAGCTCTTCAAGTACAAGTCTAAATTATTAGAGTACCATTCAATCTGAAGGCAATTGTAGCCACTTTATACTATCAAATGGTGTATAGAGTTCAAAATTATTCCTTAGATCTATCTTTGCCAAGAAAAGGGAATGAAGCTCTTATCATTTCCACGGATTCAAATAGAACTCCCATAGTAATACATGCTCCAAGACCGATGTCTAGAATAAATTTGTTGAAGAACTTACCAACAACATGGGTGACAAGCTATGAGAAGCGCCATTACAATACTGTACCCATATAGTTAACTAATCCTATTTTCATGAAGAAAAAGGATGGCTCAATAGTCATCCAACTCCAGAAGCTATAAGAAGAGCAACAATCTAGCTCTTCTACTTTTTCAATCATGTTGATGATTCAACCTTCAGAAGCTTATAAGGCTTTAAAGCCTGATAAGCAACTGTAGTAGATTATCAAACATTTTGACAATCAAGGAAGACCAATATACTTTTTCAAAGATCTCTTTAATGGTCATTGTTCTTTTGATGAAAACTGTTAATGTGATCATTATTATGTCGAACGAAACTTTCTAGATGACCCTCCAAGACTAAGCAAAAATAAGAAATCATCGTCTTACTAAAAAAGGTACCAAGATGGTGATCTTACCATTGGTCCACTTGGAGAAGATTACAGTAAATAGCAATATATGGTTCAATATGGATCTTGTCCTCAAAATGACAAAGAACTACAAGTATGTAAACCTAATGAGTCACTTACATAGAAGCCAAACAAAGCACCTCCATCTCAAAGAACTAAAGAAACAAAGTCAAGTCAATATGTTGAGTCTCTAAATAACATGCTTCAACTAGACTCATGACTAGACTCCATGTATAATATGTACAAAAGATTTAGCAGAATAGAAATCAGATTAGATCCTTTGCACGCTGAAACAAATTTGACTCTAAAACCTCTTAACTAGAAAATGACTAGGAGACAAAAGACCAAAGGTTTACATTAGTGGATTCCAAAAGAGCAACTTCCACCAAAGAAAAGGAGAGACGATACAGAATCATCTTCACAAATAAAGTTGACCATTGGAGAATCTGATACTTCTTCAGATTCTGATGAATTCACATCTGACAACAATCTTGTAGAGAATCTAACTGATTTTGATGATTCAACATTTGAAGACAACATTGATGACAAAAAACAATTAGACAAGGAATCTTCTTTACTAAGCTCAAAGAGCGTTCCACATGACCCTTCTTTCATGATGCAACCTAGTAAGGAGGAATTTCCACCATGTGAGGAATACATAATAGAAAATTATCGTTACTCTCCAAAAGTTAAATATCTTATAGAATGAGATGCCTTAGGAAACCAGAAAAAGAGTAGTGCAGTAGGGGTAGCACTCAATTGGCATACTAACAACGCCTTAGCTTAAAATAAGATGCTAAGGATGATAGGATCTAATGTTGAAAATATTCAACAGTGGTTATTTATTGTCGAACAAAAGGTAGATGACTATCCAAAGATGATTATCTTCCTTCAAAAGAGAATTGAGGAAGTTAAAAAGGCTATACCACAACCAGGTGTAAGTCTTCAAGAGCATGTCAACCAAAAGGAGTTGGAAATCAGAAAATTAAAGAATCAAATTTCTATGTTAAAAGCATTGCAAAAGGGAATTCCATATGTTCTGATCTCTACTACTATAGAATTAGATATTTTTTTCTGAGCTTCTTAAACCTAGAAAGACTTCAATTTCCTTTTTAGAAACCTAACAACCTCATAAGAAGACTACTTTTGAGTTATGAGAACAAGTCAAACAAATGGAAGCTTTTAGAAAAAAGAAAGGGAAAACAAAAGAAACCTCTAACTTTGCAGAAGAATTATACAAAACTTGGAAGTTAAGAGATGATGATAACTTTGATGAACAAACATCCAAATCTAGAGTCTGTATGGTAAAACAATAAGATAATCATCCTATTAAAGCCTTTTTGTAGGCATACCACCAACAGACAATTCCCAGGATTGCCGTGGCTAGGGAAAACAATGATGCTATAACTGATTCATTATAGAATTCTTAAAGTAAAGATAAGAATAATGTTAGTAGCTCTAATGATTTAGACTTAGACAATTCAGGCAATCTTGATGAATCAAGTTAAGACCAAGTTGATGATACTTTTGAGGATCAACTTGATGAAATTGATGTTTCTAGTGAAGAAAGCACTAGTATAGAACCATAAAACCAATTTTGAAGGTCAAAAGCAATAATGATGACTTAAACTTTGATCTGACAACAAGTGCTTCTTCTTTAAGAAAAAAGCCCAAGTCTAATGTGACATTTACATTAAGCGATATGCCATACTTAAGATGGCCGAATAAGCTTTAGGAATTTCACTCATAGATGATAACCAAGTTTTTAACTCAACCTTCCCATGGAAAGATCTTAACAGAATTTGTCAACAGATTTACTAGAGTTCTCAAAGATTGGTAGAATTTAGTATCTAAGCAAGATCAAATATATTTCTTAGGCTTGATAGATTTTGACTAAGCTATAAATATACTACATCAATTCCTTATTGGAAATCCAAAAGATTCAAAAGAAATCAAAGGGAGGAATTCCATGAGAGGAAATGTTGTTCTTATAAAAAGAAAGATTTATACAAACGCTTTAAGAAGATGGCCTAACTCTTTTATTAGCTTAAAGCTAGCTATATACTGAAACCAATGTTTCTTTCTTCTATTCCTTTACCATTAGCAAGAGGAATTAAGAGACATCTATAGCTGAAGAATTAGAAAGTGATTGATGTTTCTCTTAGAGAAATTCAACAAACACTCCATATTGTCATTGTAGACAAGTGTGACAAGACACCTAACCAAGAGTGCTCTTGTAACTCTAGTAAGAAGAAAAAACATTTGAAGATCAAGCAAAGAAGTTCCTTCCCAAGAAGAAAGAAAAAATTTCTAGCTAGAAAATGGAAGTATTTTAAGAAAAAAGGAAGGAAGGGAAAGAAATCTAGTCAATGTTACATCTTTAACAAAACAAGACATTATGCTAAACAGTGTCCTCAAAAAGGTTCTTAGAAGATGATTCGAGTAATCATTGAATAGGTTAGAGTCAAAATAAAGGAAGATGAAGACCTTGAGTCTTTATTTTTAGAAGAAGATGAGCCCTCAGATAAGACCTTGTTTTCTTTACAAGTTTGTGCTAGGGAAACTGAATGGGAATACTCTGATGATGAATCTTACTTAATCTAAGAAGTCAAACTAGCTGTTGTTAATGAAGTTATGAGTGTCAGTACTCCTCATGTTCCATTCCAAATCTTCATTAGCAAATATGACAAACCAATTCCATTGATAACCTTCATTGATACTGGAGCAAATGAAAGTATTTTGAATCCTAAAGTTCTTCCTCAAGATCTTTAGATCCCATACACAAAAACACTTGTGATAGTATCTAATGAAGAGTTTTATATACATCTCATGAGTAAGCCAATAAAGATCCAATTTTTCCTAGGATGTAGTATTATTACTCTAGTCCTTAGATTTCCATTACCTAACAAAGACATTGTTGTTAGATAGGACATTCTTTCCAAACTCCCACATATGAAGATCCACCCAAAAGGAGTTAAGTTCAAAAGGTTCCTTAAGCCCTATATGAAACTCCTAAGATTTTACTCTATAGAAGGGATTAGTATATTGAAGATCATTGAAAAATTTAAGACAATGGCTTGTGCTAAAAACCACATTGAATTCTTGAAAAAATGTGATCACCCTTTGTGAAGAATCAAGAATTCTTTATGAAGATTCTTTTAAAAAATAATGAATATATCAATTCTAACAAAGCTAGTCATTTAGGCATGAATCCTGAACATGCTCGATTAGCAGAAGAAGAGTGTAAAAACCTACTAAAGTAAGGATTGATAGAGTTTTTAGATTCACAATGAGCATGCGAAGCATTCTATGTCAATAAAAGAGTTGAGCAAGTGAGAGGAAAGCGCAGGCTTGCCATCAATTACCAACCTTCAATTATTTTATCTAGGATAACAAGTTTGCAATTCCTAATAGGAATACATTATTCCAAAACATTGCCCAAGCCAAGATATTTTCCAAATTTGATCTCAAGACAAGCTTTTGGTAATTGGGAATTCATCTAAATAATAGAGCCAAAATAGGATTTTGTATCCCAAACGGTCATTATTAGTGGAAAGATTTACCATTTGAGCTTAAAACTGCTCCATCACTATTTCAGAAGGCAATGATCAAGATATTCCAGCCTATCCTAAATAGTGCTATCATCTACATAGATGATATACTTCTTTTCAATACAAATGAGTTATCACATATAAAGCTCCTACAGCAATTTAATGACATTGTCATATCCTACGAAGTTATGCTTTTAGAAAAGAAGATCAAAGTAGCCCAAATAGAAATGGACTTCCTTGGGATGAAAATAAAAAATGGTTGCTACCAACTAAAACTCAATATTGCTCAAGAATTATTGAAATTCCCTAACAAAGTTCTCAACACCAAGTAGATACAACAGTTTCTAGGAATAGTCAACTATTTGAGAGATTTTGTTCCTAAAATCTTTAATCATACTTCTATCCTCTCATACATGCTTAAGAAAAGGCATTCCTTATGGGGAGAAAAACAAACTAGGGTAGTCAAGTTTTTGAAAAAAGAATTACAGAAACTTCTACCTTTGAAGATTCCTTTAGGAGGACAAGTTATCCTGTAAATTGATGCTATTGGGGAGCTATTCTTCCTGAATAAGGAGAAAGGGAAGATATATCTATGGATATAAGAGTAGCCAATTCAAAGAATCTAAAATCCATTATCATTCTACATTCAAGGAAATCCTTGTTGTGAAATATGGTATTAAAAAATTTGAATATCATCTTATGGGGTCATATTTTAAGATTGAAATGGATATGAGTTCTTTTCTAAAGATGCTTAAGTTTAAATAGAAAACAATGCCACATCCTCAATTGTTAAGATGGCAGGAATGGTTTTCCATATATTCTTATGAAGTTAAGTACATTTTAGGAAACCAAAATGATGTTGTAGACTTTCTCTCCAAACCTTAGAAAGAAGCATAAGATGTCATTGGACAAACATCACCCTTTTTAGGCGATATTTATGCATTTAGAGTGATTGCTATGTTTAGATCTACCAATTTCTTCTCTCTAAGATGGTAAAATCCACAAAGATTTTATGAACATGGACCTCTAGAGTTAAGACAAATGATATAAAGAGGAAAATTTGTAGAAGAAAGCAAAAGGTAGATATAGGAATACCAAACATTGATTTTCAAGAGACATGGAGGATTAAATCTTAACCCATTTGGATTGCATCCTCGTTATCCTTTCATCTATCCCCATATATGAAAATTTCATGGATGTTGATTTCTCGAAGAACTCCAATGGTTTTATTAGTATCTTCTACACCAATATACCTTTGCTATTTAAATTCTAACATATGAAGCATTGTAATACTTGCAAATCATCAGAGCAAACCTAAGCTTAAGTCATTTAATTATATTGGCAAAATTAATGAAATGATTTAAATCCTTGTACACATGGGAGTAAATTATTTCCTCATGGATCATTCATTTGAGTCAGATATTTCCAAGGGCCAATCCATTTCAATTCAAGCTCATCATTGACTTAGGGCTACAATGGATGAAATATCAACTTGGACAGCATTACCCATTATCCACTTGTAGTTTTGTTGATGAATTTGAAGGGAATATTTGAAAAGACAATGTGAAGTATAGGGAAACTCAAGGAAGATTATGCATTGCAAATCAGACAATCCCTTAAGAGATATGGCCAGGAGCATTTTAAGTAGAAGTGCCATGGGATTATAGTGAAGATTACAAAACCACTATCTCTTCAATATGACAAGCTTTGAGAGAATATGAAGATGATCTCGACTGCATGGAAGAAGAAGCTTGGCTAGCTGGATATAGCCAAGAACCAAAATATCCAAATGATGAAAATATGTCACCATCACATAAGCCTATCATTAGTGATGTAGATTAAAAGCAAAGTTATCAAGAATCTTATCTGTTTAATTATTGGTCTCTATCCATAAGCATAGTTGTCCTCTATCATTGTCCTTTTGAATAGTAAAGGTCCTTTATTACTGTCCTTTTTTATTGTAGTGAACAGTAAAACCTATCAATCACGGGTTTTTAGTTGTTTGCCATTTGTAAGTGGCAATGCCTATATAAGGCTATGCTTTGTATGATGAAAGGTAGAATTCATTGAATAAAAATACCACCTTTTTAGTAATCTTCCTGATGACTTTGTAAACTCTCTCTATCTCTCCCAAACCTAACAGAAAGAAATTGCTTAGCATCCCAGTCTATCTACTGTGATTCAAAGTATGCTCTATAGTTGTCTTTATTAAGGATCCTATATATTAGAAATGAATCTCATGAATACACAAATGATAAATATAGTGTTTTGATCTATTTTAAGCCAAAAGACAAGTCTATGTAAATCACCATTAAAGCTTAGGAGGAGCATAAAAGGAGTAGTAAGATACCATTGAGGCTTAAGATAGGTTGTTGCTATAGATTATCCTTCTCATTCATGTTATGAATCTTGAATTGTGATGAATGAGCCCGACTTGGTATCAGAGCTAAACAATTTCTTTTCTTTAGGAGAGGGAGAGAATACTTAATGACATGGAAAGCTTAAACATTACCATTGCTACAATTCTAGAACCATCTTCCACTATACCTTCCACAATATTTTCTCAACTTGGCTTCAACTATATATATAAGAATGTGGTTGATGAAGCAAACCGTTAAGAAATCATAATCGAGTCTGATCCTTTTGATTATACTTTATGTAGAATTAATTCTTCATGACCCTTCAATAAAGGTTCTAAGTACATTTCTCACAAGAATAATATTCAATGCTAAATTATCGATTCACTTCATATTTTATCAATCTTTGCCATTGGTGTATGGTATATTTCTTGGCTTAAGAACCATTCATGGTATGCCATTATTTTTACAATAATAAAGCACTCGTTGACGTAATCATTGGAAATGATGTCAAGGTATTAGTAACTTTGAGTACATTGCATATATAAGTTTGTTGGTCTAATAGAAAATGAATAGACCATGCTTATTGAATAAAGAAGGGCTGATTCAGGGATAGCACTTACATTCTCCCCTCCCCCCCTCTCTCTCTTCTTATTCTTCCTCTTCTTCTTCAAGCGTAGACATGACTTAACATCACATTTTCCTAATCACGCACCTAACTAGTCCTTTCACATAGAAATTGTGGGTTAGGCCTGGTATTTTGAGATCTGAATACGATAGATTTAAACTAGACACGACACAATTTAAATGGATTAATGTATTGAAAAAATCAACATAAGATATAGATGGGTCAAACCCGTTTAAATACGATTAAATTCTTGTCTGGATTCAACTCAAACTCCTAGACTTAGACATGGAACATGCTATATATTCTTCATATTTGCATTTTGTTATATAAATTGTTTCTTTCCAAGTCAAGATCTTAATTAAAGGTATAGGATTCACTATTTTTAGCTATATATTCTTTTTACTACACAATGGTTTAAATGGATAAAAAATTATGAACTCCTTAAGCATCTAATAAACAATATAATAAATTTGGAAATTAACACTAGTAGTAATGCTAATATCTATTTAAGTTATGGATTTACTTAATTTAGTAATGTTATACATTTTTCTTACTATATTGTAGTTTAAATGAGTAAAATGTCATAAACTAATGTGTAGATTCTTTAACTATCTCCTTTAAAAATATAATGAACAATGTGATAAATTTGGAAATCAATACTTAGTAATACTAATATTCATTTAACCAATGGTTTTACTTAATTTAGTGATGTTATGTAACTTAAATTTTCGACTTTTCTATATTTAGTAAGATTTTGTTTTACCAAAAATTTTGTTTGGGTTATAGTTTTATATTAAGTATGAAGATACTATGTTATTTTTCTTTATAAAATTTAAATATTATGACTTCTTTTTTTCCCTTTATATCTAGTGATCATGGATATTACAGGTATGACTCTTGGGTGACCTCTTAGTGGTTTGTTGACCATATGCGATGGTATACTTGTAAAAAGCCACCTGTAGTGTTGTTAATAAGGGCCCTCCAATATTCAAATTAGCGAGTATTTGGGTTCTAGAGATTATAGGAGTTTGTAGATTAAGAGAGTTCCCAAGAGGTTCCAAAATCCTTTACCTACTAGTTGCCCTTCCTATTTATAAGTTAAGGGGGCTTACTTATCTAGACATGTGGCAAGAGAAGACTAGCTTAAATGAAATCTAAGAAGGTAGCACTATTAATATGAGAAAATACTTCCATCCTTCTATTGATTGGTAGGAGCATGGAGGATGGACCTATCCCATCTACTGAGGATAGCCACCCTAGCTTGGTGGCTAGTTTGTAAGTTATGTGTTAGGTGGTCATTCGGCATTTAATGAGGAGAGAGAAATAAGCCAAGAGAGGAGGGTAAATTCGATTGCACCATGTGGTAATTTCCTTGAGGGCTACCTTAAGTAGTAAGAGAGCTGTTTCCCTATTGCTAAAAGGTAAAGCTTAGGGGTTATGGGAAAGGACTCTTAGAGTACTCGAGGTTTAACTCAAGCCGAGTAGGTAGAGCTGGGGCATGTGTTGAGCTGCTCTTCATTCGTGTTAAGAGGGGTCCAATACTGTATTGGTCGAGCTCTTAGATAGGCTTGGGCTTCTGAAACCTTAGGCTAAAGGGTGACCATCAATAGTATCTATAAATATTTTATAGATTTAATTATAACTTTTTAGTCAACGAATAAGTCTAATTCGAACGTAAGACACATCATGTTACAGGTTTAGGTTTTCATACACAATTAATAAAGGGGTCGTGTTATGGGTTAAGGTTTTCTAGATACAAAGCCATTTAAACATGGAAATAAGACACAACATGATAACATGAATTACCAACTTAATAGATCAAAGCTACACAACCTCCTATAGCATCTTCTTTGCTAAAAGAAAAATCTAAAGTGTTGATATCTATAATGTGGTGGGGAATTTAAATAATAACAATGTAAAGAAAAGACGGCAACCTAAATGCAAGAATGCTAAGACTTGAATGCAAGTCAATTAGGAAATTCTTTTTGTACTTTTCTCTAAAATTTTCTGTATGTAAGTAGATTGATATTTATAATAGATAGCCTCCCTCATGAAGAAGATTTTAGGTGAGTGCCCATGTGCCACCATACCCAATTGGTTACATAACACATGATGTGATGTATAATTAGTTTTTTTTTTAATAGTAGAATATTTAGAATAAGTAATTGTGGCTAATATTATATCTAGCATATATTTATTTTCAATACTTCAACTTAGACTTATTTAGGTTTGGCCTTAAAAGCCTTATTTTGATTACTCTACATATTTGGACCAATAGCATTAGCAAAGTCTTCCACTTTAACTCTTTTACTTTCCCTAACTCTTCCTTTAACTTCGTTAACAGTATTAACAAACCCTAAATCAGCTTCAATGATTATATTTATAGTTGTTAAAATCGTGATTTTTTTTATAAGTTTATAATTTTAAAAGGCTTTTATGAGTTAACTTGTGTATAAAATTGTTATCTTATAAAAACTTACATTGTTAATCGATTTCACATATCAAACTTGATAGAAACTTACACTTTTAGTTGAGTTTACTGATTCTATATATATAAATTAACTGGGCCAAAAATTAAAATATATATATATATATATGTAACTAGGCCTCCATTATCCCATTGATTATTAAGATATTCAATCATCTTTCCTATCCTATTATAGTTTTTTCCGTCTTTTTTCTCTATCTTATTCCCTTCTTTGATATTCATAGCATTCATTAGAGTTCTAACTCCAATAGAAAAATTTATAAGAAAAACCATACATTTAAGTTTGTACCATTAACAACTCAAAATGAGTTGATACATTTGTTTTCTCTCTTATCCATTGCTTTTTTTTCAAATAAAATAATGGAAAAAATTTGTTTTCACCATGTTTATCCTTATTCCATAAATGTTAAATTATAGGTTAATAATTTTCTTATGGAAAAAGAACTTCATTTCATTATTTTTATCATATATTTCAAGTTTTTTATTTATAAATATTATAAGTATATCTATGATTTTTTAAAACCTATTTTACATAAGTTGTAGAAATTTACGTTTCTACGTTTCGATTTTACGTTCTAATTCTATAAACTCTTTACTAATTTTATGTAGAATCACGAGTTTGGTAATCTTGATTACATTCCCCTCCTCTTCAATTTCCCTTATCTATAAAGGAGAATTGGGGAAATGTAAATGCAAATAAAAAAGGTATTCCTAACATCAATGATGGGTCAGCTTTACCATTTGATTAATCCCATTGTAGTAGGTGCATTTCCTCTTTTGACCAGTTTCCTCTCTAAAATTCCATCCGACTTCTATGAAATTTCATGGTAGGATTTTAAAATACTAGGCTAATACTTAAGACAAAGGGGTGGGGGTAAGGGTTAAATTGAGTATTGAGAACAAATTTTAACTTCTTTTTGAAATTAAGCAATAAATGAGATAATGTATATAAACAAGATAATGAGATAACAATAATAAATATGGAATTCAAAAGAGATAGGGATGGATAAGATCAAGCCCAAATATAACATTGAATTAGGATCGCCCCTATTCTCTACAGACACACCATGCCTTCAACTAAGGACTTTTTACTAGTTTTATTAATCATCAATTAAATCCTCCAAGAGCTATACAAGAACTCAATACACCTCAACCACAATCATTTAATCACAAATACATAATAATGTCTTAAGTATAGTGCTTTTCTCTTTATATTTTTGCAATAAGTAGACTTATAATCATACTACACCATCTCTTTCTTAATAAATTGCAAATTAATGTACAAGAGACAAATTGGATGTTAATAGGTCAAATAATGTAAAAGAATTTTTACAAGTTACAGTAGAATATCAATTCTTAATTGTCCTTTGCCTAGTAATCAAACATTTATATCATCTCCAAGAATTCTTCCCATTATTGTGCATTTAATGTTCCAACGACTAATTGAATTTCTATTGTAGTCAAGCTGGTAATAAGTCCTACTGTTAAACCGATAGGCAAAAAGTGAATTAGCTCCAATACCGTGTACTTTACCATCAGGCTAGCTCGAAGAAAAAAAGCAATTTCATTTTTCTTTCTAGAGCACTATACTATTAGGCTAGCTTATTCTCTTACTGTTAGGCATGAAAAACAAAATTGTAGATTGCAATACATAAGTGCACAACACAACCATGCAAATATGATATTCCTTCCAAGTTTTATTAATGCAATTTAAGTCTAGTAGAATTGAATAAGGAGTTAATTGATATATACAAGGGTTTGTAAATTAAAGCTCAATAACTTAAATTCTTAATTCATTTGTTTTGTTCTTATCAAAATCAAAATATGAACCCTATATTTAATAATCTCTCCCTTTTAGATGAGGACAAAACCCTTACACTTAAGATACTCCATCTTAACCTAGTACTTCCCTTCAATTGAGCAATGGATTACTTAATGTTAAGAGTACTTAGATTGACAGGGGATGCACAATTAATTTTCACTAGTCAAATTTTTAACCAATTCACTTAACTATGAATTTTATTTTTCACTAGTCAAATTTTGCCAAATTTTAAGACTCTCTAAGTGACTTGAGCTCTTCACTACTTTACCTCTTCAAAAAGATGAATAATTCCATGTAATGAAGAGGAAGAATTATTCAACTCAAAATTTTGGCATAATTCTAACTTAGGCCCTAGGATTTGTCTTCTAGAAAGGAAAAAACAAGAACACTTCAAGGAATATCAAGGGCAATATTGACCCAAAAGAAAAAAAATCAAAGGTAGTGACTACTTCCTGATCAAAAGAACAAGCCACAGTAATGCCCAATTTGGCTCCACATACTACCTTACCATTCATTAAGCAATTGTCAGCAACTAAAGCCTAAGAAAAAACAATCTACAAAGATCTCTACTTACAACAATCATCATATTCCCTATTGCATGCTCAATATCCATATGTGATCACAATAATCAGTAAGCTTTGAATTTGCCCAAAAAAAAAAAAAATCAATTAGCTTTAAAAAATATAGTAGCTCATGAACATATATACAAATATATTGGCATTTATAGATTAGCATGGTAGTATTAAAAATAAAATAAAATCAAGGGTAGTAATTTCATCCCATTCAAAAGAACAAGCCACAGTAATGCCCAATTTGGCTCCAGATACTACACCATTCATCAAGCAATTATCAATAACTATAGACCAAAAAAAAAAAAAAACAGTAATCCACAAAGATCTCTACTTACAACAATAATCATATTCCCTGTTGCATGCTCAATATCCATATGTGACCACTAATCAATAAGCTTTGAATTTAGCCAAAAAAAAAAAAATTCAATAAGCTTTGAATGATATAGCAACTCTTAAACATACATATAAATATAGTAGCATATATAGATCAACATTAAAAGTTCATACATGTCATAATAAGAGCAAAAGGGGATGACAAGGCTTAGGTCAACAAGGTGATTAAAAATAGAGGTCGAAGGCTAAGTCTTAAGTAAAATAGTAATAAGGAAGGGAATAGGCCAAGTCCAACAGTACTTATTATAAAATAAGCAATAAGTAATTTGACTAAAAACAAGCAAACTAAGAACCTAGTGATTGTCATCTTAAGGTTCAAGGGTTGAAATAAGATAAGGGCAATAGGAACGTTAGTAATCCAAATTGAAGTGGCTATAGAGTCCTTGAAGACCAAAATAAATATGGCTTATAGATCATCCCTGAGTTGGTTTAATAGCATCTCAAAATACTAATAAAAAGGATGCTAGGACTCAATAAGCTAAGACATGTCAAAATATAGGAATCCATATCCTTTAGACTAGTTCTTGAGATGTGCCTTAGTGAGTAGAGCTTGGCTCACAATGTTAGGAGCCAGTTCATTATGATATTCACTTATGCTATCACTTTCCCTTTCTTCACTAGAGTCCCCATTTGGTTTATCTCCATCAGTAAGGATCAAGAGATTGAAGGCTTCTTTCTAGCCCAATTATTCCCTTCATTTTTCTAGGCCCCCCAACAAATGTCAACTAAGTCAAAGTGTTTCACCTAAGCAACTTAGGGGGGACTCCTTTCTATATAAGGAGTTAGGTGGCTAAGTGCCCATAACAAAGAAAGGCTTGAAAAGGGTTGTTAGTAACAAGTTTGAAACATTGGACAACAACATCGAAAAAAATAAATCTTTTGATTTTTGAGAATATAATAAAGCAGCTATAAGTCCTAGAATGTGATAGTTGTTTGTTGACCCCTTCTAAGACAATAATTGTGAATGACAATGTGGTGTAGAATTTTGGTTCTAAGATTAAGTCTTGAGGCTAAAAGATTTTTTCCTTTTCCTCTAAAAGCCTCCAATTACTCTATATGTAAAAACCCCTTCATAGAATCTAGCATTATGGTAATCAAGATTCATTTCATTTCCTGTAGGCTAAACTCTAATGAGACTACAAATATCTTCCAAGGTGATAGTGATTCTAGTACCATAAACATAATAATATAGCTTAGTCCTTCTCAATTCATCACTAGGATTTATCTTTACATTTGGATGTGTCACAGACTGTTTCTCCAAGCCTATTTTTCTCATTTATATATTATGTAAAGCAGTCCATAGTATGTGAAGCCCATAATCAAGGCCTGAGCCACTCCTTAGCATGTTCTAGAAGTGTCCAAATACGTTGAACCTCGGTTGGTGGGGGTAGGTAGAATAAGGCATGTGATATTGTATAATAGTTGTAAAATCGAGTAGATCTTGGTTGTCTAATCATGGAAGCTCCTTGTATATAAGGGGGTCACTCCCTCATTTGCAATCCATCTAGAAATATAAGTGAAATACTTACTTAAGTACTTTGTGTTTCTCTTTAAGTGTGTTCTTATGAGTTCTAGTGAGGAAGGTTGACTTAGTCTCTCAAGAGAGGGAGAGAGTTGATTTGCTTGAATTATATATAGAAAAATAAATCGCTAATACTCTAGTAAGTATACTGAGTTGGAATTAAGTAATATAGAGAAAATAAGGTGGTTGATCTCTCGAGGACTAAGAAATTACTAATCCTATGTTAGTACTTATCAATATTCAGACAATCAAAATTAAATTAATTAATCTAATAATTACTCTAAAACTATTGAAAGGAAAATAACTATGAAAAATCTAAAATTGAGCAATCAATTGAGAATTATGGGAAAATAGAATCCACCCTAGATTATGCAAATCAAATTGTTATCATATTATATAGATTAATAGTTATATGGTCATTTAAGTAAAATTATTATATCTTAAAATTTAAGGATTTAAACCCCTAATTAATTAGTTAACTTCCGTATCTTCCAATTAACAGTGGACTCTAAATTATAATCATATATCTCTTGATATTATAATTGTCTAATGTCCTAAATCAATTATCCCTAATGTCCTAGTGAATAATCAATTGCCGAACATCACATTAATCTCTAGATAATTTTTAATTAATTCAATTAACGCTGCTTCCATATTGATTAATCAAATCAACTAAGAATTTCTAACAAACCCTAATCAACTCCTGTATCATTAGGGTTTCTAACAATTATAATCAATTGAATAATTATAATTGAAATCATAGAAATTGCAATCATGAATTATTCATATATCTCTTAATCCTATAACATGAACACAATTATCATCTTTACTATCAAGGGTTTCATCAATTCCTACAAATAATTTTAGTTATCCATGGATTTGAAAATAAAAACACAAATATTGATTGAAATTGCTAGGAAATTCATAATTAAAAGCAAAAGTAATTCACAAAATTACAAAAGAAAAATTGAAATAGATGTCACCAATTTTGTATTGGAAAAAAATAATCTTCAATTGCAACTTCAATCTTGATCTCCATAGCGAAAGCAAAATCCTCTCATTGATCAAAGTGCTTTTATCGAAGAATTCTTTAGAAACCATTTAAAATTATTCTACGACTCTTGATGTCTAAGGAAGAGTATCTACCAATCCCCTCCAATCATGAAACATAAGCTATTTATATGAAAAATTAGGGTAGACTTGCATGAAGTTTCTTTTTTCATGAAGGCCGATGGTGTAAGTGCAAGGCAGGCGGTGTAGTCATCCAAGGCTACCAGTACAAGTTGTAAGTTGTAAACTGGTTGTTAGGCCAGTGGCCTTTAATTCGAAATTGCATAAAATTCCTCTAAATCGTCCGTAATTCCATTCTTGAATTCTCTAATCCCTGAAACATCCAAATGAACATAATTAAGTATCAATTCTTAATGATTTCTATAAAATCTATAATAATTCTATCTTAATTTATACTTTAAAAGATGAAAAATATGCTTTTATCAAGAGCCCAAAGAGTTTAAGTATCACATGTGAGAGCTAGTAAAACACTCTACACATGACATTTGGTATCAAAACTAAATCCTAAAGAGATGGCAGTGTATGCTGAAAGTCCCTTAACCCTAATGATGGATCAAGAGCTCACCGTTGAAGAGAAAGCCTCGAGAAATAGAGCTTCAATTGAAGCTAGGGTGGTTGGAGTGGAGTTAGCTATGATAGACATGCTAGATCGAGTTCAAGGTACTAAGGAAAGGTTAGAGAAGGAGCTCCTAAGTGACATGCCAACAACCTTAAATCAAGCTACAGATGATATACAAAGAAGGGATGCTGCTCTTAAAGAAATGGTGAAGTCCTTGAAGAAGGAGTTAAGAGATTTAAAGGTCTGGGTCCAACAACACTTTGAGGCCAAATTTGGATCAAATCATGGTAAGGCTATGGTAAGGTTTGATGTGCCTAAGCCTCAAATTTTTAATGGCTCCCGAAATACTAGAGAGATAGATAACTTCCTCTGGAGCCTAGATTAGTACTTTGATGCCATTGTTGTCCTACATGGTGCAACAAGGTTAAGGTAGCTCCAATGTTCCTTAATGATGTAGCTACTATTTGGTAGAGAAGACAGGTCAATGGGACCAAGTAGGGAGATAGGGAAATTAGAACGTGAGAGAAATTCAAGACTAATTTATGAACCCAATTCTACCCCAGCAATGTCAAGAAGGATACTTGAGCCTGATTGAGGTAGTTAGAGCACAACACATCCAGTAAGGAGTATGAGCAAAAATTTTCAAAGTTATTGTTAGAGATTCCTGACATGAGTTATAGGGACACTATGTTTGCCTTTTGTGATGGCCTATAAGAATGGGCTCAAATAGAATTGGAGAGGCAAGGAGTTCAGACTCTAACCCAAGCCATGGCTACAGTTGAAAAGCCTCATAGAGTTCAGGTTGAGTGAATGATCACCTCTAAAATAGAGCTTCTGAGTTTTTAAATTTATAAACCTATATTTTATCCTTAATTCGATTCAATAAGCAAGTGTACCTATCGTTTTATAATACGGATGAGTATAAGGTCATCCTCATTAGGAACGAATACAATCACTTGTATCGATAAATCTTCATATGATCTAGCAACCAAATTTATCAAGTGATGAAAAGATTAAATATCTAATTTACTGGCCAAACTACACTAATCCATAACAATTTTTATTAAACACAAATGCTATAGAAACTATTAACACTACAATGATTAACATACAAACTTGCTTCACCACTTATTATGATACTCCCAATATGCTTTTTTTGTCCCAATACTTATTATATACGGGAAATTATAGGTATGGAAGTATTCTTCTCAGAATTACTTACTTCAAATCCCAATTATGTTTATTAGAATCTCTTTTGAATTAACAACTAACTTAGATCGCATTAATATCATGTTAATTTATCGATTTCCTTAAGAATACAACAACTTTCCTAATAATATCTCTATTATCAAGAATAAGGTGTTCCAATGAATTAGATATAGTCAATAGAATTATCTCTTGACATATTCTATTGAAATTTAGCTTAAGTCAATGCGTATACTATACTGTACTTAGATTAATTAACTTCAACTCATTAGGAATAACAATATTAGGAAACTACTATTCTAAGCACTCAATCATACTAAGTGGATATATTAAGTCCTAACGTACTACTCACACATAATAAAATAATAACATACACTAACAAGAATCATAATTAAATAGATATAAAACATGAAATTAGTAAAAAGTAAACCCCCCTTTTTATTCTACTGTAGAAGTTTCACAAATATATGAACAACAAATTCCCATCGACTCTCTTAAGTAATTTTGAGAAGACTATAATTTACATTAACTACTGTCTTGAAGGACAATTGAACAAAAAACAAAAAAATGGTACAAGGTAGATGAATAAGTGTGTTGTGGGTTAGTGATGTGATGTGATATGATATGATGAGATCCTCTTGATGATGTTGATTATGATATATCTCCCTTTGTTTGAAAATTATAGTATATTTATATTCTTTTGGTCAAAGAGTTTGAAATATACCACTTCAAGAAACCCCTTAGTGTTAAGACCTATTCCACACACTAGTTTGTATGAAAAAGTTAAAAAAGAACAATCACGTTTACTGCCATCATGCCCATGACTTAAGGTATGATAGTCTCGAAAAACATAATTCTACAATAATCACGGTAGTGACCATGTACGTGAACCCCTCGTTGCAAACATTTCATCTCATCAAGCCCGTGATTGAGGGCATGATCATTCTTAGGTGGAGTTATGGCCATAATGAATAGGTAGAAAAATAGCTTCAACCTTGGTCACTCCTTTGATTACGATTGTGATGGAGGGAGTAACGAGTATTGAGCACACAAATCTTCTTTTATCATGCCTGTGATTGCTCTAAATCTCCTTATTCTTGCGTAATCTCATCTCCTCTTCACTTTATCTTGAATAAATATCATCTCCTCACTCTTGAATCATCTAAAATTGATATATTACACAATTAAGTACCAAAAACTTAAGAAATGAACACAATTATGTTCAATTTATGCCTAAATGTGCCTAAAAAGTGTAGAGTGATTTATGCTTATCAGTGAACAACCTCCAAGGGAGGTAATAAAAAGGTAGCAATGGAAGAGGTAAGAAGCTTCGGAAGAAAGAGATCTAAGCCTTAGAAGGAGGGATGGAAACCTAGCCCAAAGGGATAAGCTTCCTATGGAAGAAAGGGAATACCCTATGAGGAAACCCTCTTTCTTCATGTGTGGAGGGGTATATAAATTAAGGGATTGCCCCATTTTGAAGAAACTAGTAGCCTTAGTTGCAGTGGAAGAAGAAGAGGAGCCTCAATCTAACCATAAGCTAGGAGTCTTGAGGAGGTTGGGCTCCATATAGAGTAAGCTTACTAAGGAAGCCTGGAGGTTAATGTACGTAGAGGTGATAGTGGCAAGCTGGAGGATGAATGCCTTGGTAGACACTAGGGTAACCAACATATTCATTTCTCAAGAGGTGGCTAATAAGTTGGGTCTTAAGGTTCTAAATAGGAAAGGGAGATTAAAGACCATCAACTCTAAGGAAGTTTGCATAACTAAAGTTGTTTAGGACATTGATTTCCAATTGGAGCAATGGAGAGGAAAGGTAAAGCATGGGGTAATCCCATTGGATGACTATTAATTAGTCAATAGGATGGATTTCTTTGATAGAGTATGTACCCGGATATCTATTGGTGAATTGCATCATGATTATAGATGAAGGGCAACAATGCGTAGTTTCGGTCAGCTATAACCTTGGTCGGACCAAAAAGCTTCTATATTTTATACAGGATGCTAATGGTCTAAGAGGGAAGAATATCATAAATCAAAGTCTAAAGAGGCCAAAACTAAAGGCACAAGAGATGCATAAGGTAAAGCGAAAGACTCAAGTAGAGAGTAAGGAAGAGCCCAAGCAATAGCCAGATAGAAAAGAAATAGAGCAAAAAAGGGAAGGATGCATAAGGGAGGATAGTAATAGTTTGGCCAAAGAGGTGGAGGACTCAAGACTTAAGGAAGTACTAGAGATGATCAAGGAACGCTTAGCCCAAGATCCTCAAGCAGGCCTAGTATTAGAATAAGGAGGCTAGATAAAGAAATACTAGATGGAGGATGGGCTGCTTTATTGCAAGGGAGGAAGGACATATGTTCCAAATCACAATAACTTTCGGATGAGAATTGTATAGAGGCATCACAACTTGAAGAATCTAACTCATCCAGATCTTTACTAGACAATGGTTAAGGTAGAGGACAAGTTTTACTAGTTGAAGATGTTAGAGACATATAAGACTTTGTGGAAGCTTGTGGGGTATGCTAGATAGAAAGGAAGGAGATCCTAATAGCCATAGAGAGAAAGCTTACTCAGGGTACAAGGCAAGAAGGTGAGAGAAAGGTAGAGAAGATCTTGTAAGGGTACCTAATGCAAGGTCTAGGCTTGCCATCTTAGTTAGAGTACTTAATAAAGTGGAAGGGTCTACCCCAAAGTAAAGCCACCTGGGAGAATGTAGTAGACTATGTTTGTTTTGGACAATTAGTGGAAGAGTTCTCTAGGAAGCAAAAGGTGATGGGGACATCACCAGTTTAGGTGAGGGAGAAAGTTACGAGATGTTTCGTCAAGCCTATTTTTCACTTTTCTACATTATGTAAAGAGATCTATAGTATGTGAAGCCCATGATCAAGGCTTAGTCTACTCCTTAGAATGTTTTAGAAGTGTTCGGATACATTAAACCTTAATAGCTGGGGACAAGTAGAGTAGGTTATGTGAAATTATATAATAGCCATTAGATCAAGTAGATCTTGGTCCTCCAATCATGGAGGACCCTTATATATAAGGAGGTGACCCCCTCATTTGTACTCCATCTAGAAAAGCAAGTCAAATACTTACTTAAGTACTTCTTGTTTCTCTTTAAATAAATGTGTTCTTGTGAAGAAGGCTAACTTAGCCTCTCAAGAGAGTGCTCAGAGAGTCTAAGTGTCGTACGTAAGAGTTAGTAAATACTCTATATGTGATAGAAGCTCACTATCATCTAACCAATCAGACAAATAAGTATTTGATATTGTCATCATGTACCTCATTCTATTGTTGCAAAATGTCTAAGATGTGGTTTGTGTTAATTTCTAGTAGTTGGTGGATTTGAAACTCATAAAACACTTCTTTCAATTAAAACATACCGGTATCCACTTCTAGGTTCTCAAACTTTTCAAAATAATTAGTGTGTTAACAAGAGGAGAAGAGACGCTGGTTGTATGTAGGTAGTGCAAATCCTCTTAAAGTGTGAAGTGCCATTCGGGTATTTTACAAGCAATTCATGGGTTATGACTTGTGAGTGAAATGTTGGGTTGATTCTGGAGTAATAGGGATGAAGAGAAGAGTGAAAGAAGAGGAGAAGAGGAGAATGGTGTGTGGGGGGTATGTTTGGAGTGATTTTAGTGAGAAATTTTGTAGAAGAATGAAGAGGAAAAATTAGGGTAGAGAAGGGTGTATGGTGTTTCAACGATGAGAAGAGGGGAAGAAAGAAATTCTAAGGATTAAAAGGACTTATAGTAGGATTTTAACTTACTAGCTTAATGGTATCATAGGATATCGGCTTGTTGGTGAGTTGAATAGAAGGTTTGCAACTTTCACTAGAAGAGTGTGATACCAGCTTGATGGTACTGTTGGATACCAGCTTGTCAGTATCGTGAACAAAAAGCTTTCAACATGTTTCAAGAATGCCCTTTGTCGGCTTGATGGTACAATGAGTATATCGTCTAGCCAGTAAATTGCAAAATTGTAGATTTCAAGTTCAACTTTCCTCTAACTACCAAAATGCCAATTCAAATCTATTTCTATTAATTAACTAAGAATGAGGCACTTCAAACAAGTTTTTTCTAGTTTAATAAAGGTTGAAAAACTTATATTGTAGCTACATAGCCAAAAATATGCATGAATGATCAACTTTTGAATATTGAGATGAAGTTTTAGCAAGCCATCATTTCAAGCAAATTTCAATATCACATTTAAGCAAGTTAAGAGCAAAACATAGCTATAAGGATTAAGGAATTTCAAAATCACTACTTAAGTTCCTCAATATCAAGCATTGATGATAAGTTTGAGTATGAAAGCAAACATGTGCACCAAATCAAGTTCATGAGAAGTTGGCACTATAGGCATGTTTCAATAGTACTTAAAAGCACAAGATAGGCATGATTAAGTCATATAACATACAAATAAGCAACATGAGCATATGACATGTCATATAGCATTAAGAAACTAATCAGGGCTTAGGGGGGGCAAATTTGCACGAAATCAATATCAAGCCAAATTAATCACTTAAACATGCTTTATAGGTAAAATTAAACATGTAGGAGCTTATTTGAGGCATGGTATAGTTGTGCATATTTGAACCTAAATGAGCATGATTAACTTCAAATGTACTTAAAACAAGTTAGATGCAACTATTAATGCATGAAACCTATATGAACATGTTTCTTAAGCCTAATATCATGTTGATGGTTGGTTGGTTAATTGGAAAGTTCAATTTTAGCATGAATCACTATCTTACTTCTTAAGTCCCTTAGGATTCACTTTGTGTGGTTAGTCCCAATTCTCTTCTTAATATACAAAACCTATCCTCGCTCCAGGGTTTTATGAAGATATCAACTATTTGATTATTAGTATCAACGAATTATAAGCATATATCATGGTTTAGTATATGATCACAAATGAAATGATGCCTAATCTCTATATGCTTATGTTACGTATGAAGTACTTGGCTCGCTCATACATACGGCACTTAGACTCTTCGAAGATCCTAAAGGGAACTAAGTTGACCTTTCCTATAAGAACACTCAAGAGAGGGAGAAAGTATTTAGAGAGAGAAGCTCTAGAACACAAATGAATTCTTACTCAATTGATTAATGATTACAAATGGGGGGAAGTCCCCTATATATATAAGTGGCCTCCTCAAATGAACGACCAAGATTGATTTGATCTAATAGTCTATATTATATTTACATTTCCAATGCTACTTACCATTTATCTACAAAGATCTAGGATCTTTCAAGATCTTCTAAAAGCTTCCTCCTTTTAGAAACTTTAATAGACTTGGGCCTTAGGCTTCTCTTAGATGGGCCTTGAGGAACCTCCTGGATTTGGGTCCTTATTAAGGCTTCTTGACATTTCCCCCACCTAAATCTGGAAATGTCCTCATTATTATCTCCTGATACTAGGTAATCAATGCCTTAAATTGCCATAGTAATGCAGCTAGTTCCCAACCGTTCTCGCTTTCAAATAGTCCTTTTCACTTGATTAGATACACAATGTGATTTGGATGACCTACTTTTATCATATAATGACACGACCAAAACTCCTCCTATTAAGGTATTGTTTGCTTTAGCATGGAATGATGTACAGTTTTGTTCCTTAATGCAGTAGCTTCCCAGTAGATCACCCATCTTAAAATTAACCTAGCTTTAGCATGCTTAACTTTAGAGTCTCGATGTGCTCTAAGTTACTATATGAAAAGGCACCTCGATAATTTAGAGTTTAGTTACTTAGTAGTTAAGGGGTATTACAATATATCCCCCTTATAAAATTGATGTCCTCATCAGTTTCATTACATAAGTCTAAGACCACAACCAAGTAAGGACTCTGCCCTTTTAGTTAGTGGACTATTTTGATGCCACCTATAACAACCCAACCGAAACTCCTTCTACTAAGGTATTGTTTGCTTTGGCATGGAATACCGTATGGTTTTGTCCCTTGGTACAATAGCTTCTCAAGAGGCCACCCATCCTAAGATTGACCTAGCTTGAGCACACTTATCTTTGAAGTTTCAAAGTACTCTAAGCCACTGCACTAAAAGGTGCCTTGATGATTTAGAGTTCAGTTACCTAGTGGTTAAGGGGTATTACATATCATAATTCGATCCTTGAATGCTTCTTTGCCTCTTTGTCTTATGAGCTTCATACTTCAATCAAGGCTCTTGTTGCCTTGATCCTCTTTAGGTCCTCATCATCTACATTGTAAGCCTTTAACATGCTAACATGAAATACTAGGGGCATCTTCAATCATGATGGTGATCCTGGCTTAAAGCAAAACTTCCCTACCCTTTTCAGCAACCTGTATGGTCCTTTGTATCTCATTAAGCCTTGTGCAGCATTCCCTTTGTTCATTATAGTAGATGCAACCAACTGATAACAAGATCTCCAACTTGATACTCAACATCTCTTCTCTGTCGGTAAGCAAATTTCTTCATTCTTTTTGCTATCTTGTGTAAGTAGGCTCAGGCCATGTTTGTTTCTTCTTGCCAATTTCTTGTACAGTTGTAAGCTGTTAGACTACTACCCTTATATATGGTAAAGTTGGTGTTTGGGGTAATAGGCTAGAATCCTAACATAACTTTAAAGGGACTCTTTTTAGTAGCTTCACTTCAGCATAAGTTGAAGGAGAATTGGGCAACGTCTAGTAAGCTTGCCAAATTCTTCTAATTAGGATTCATGTAATGTCTCAGGTATAACTTTAGTAAGGAATTCATTCTTTCTATCTATCTATCTATCTATCAGTTTATGGATGTAGACTAGTAGAGAAGTTTAAATCTGATCCTAACTATCTGAAGAGTTCCTTCCAAGTATTCCTGTAAATCGCCTATCATAGTCGTTGACTATTGATGTTAGTACTCCCCAATATTATACTATGTGCTTCATGAATAGCCGGGTGACTTCTTTCACTGAACATTCCTTTATAGCAAGTATGAAGGTAGCGTATTTAGAGAATCGATCCACTACCACCATTATAGTTCTATATCCATCAAACTTTAGGAGATTAATAATGGAATCTAATGAAACACTCTCCCAAGGTTTCTAGCTGTAGGAAGAGGTTACAGAAGTCTTACTAGTACTTGGTTTTACACCTTATCTTATTAGCATATAAGATACTTCTTTACATAAGCCTCTACTTCACTCCTTACATTAGGCAAGTAATATCTATCTTCTATTAGGGCCATGCTCTTATGAATCCCTAAATGGCTTGCCTACTTTAGGTCATTGCACTCCTTATGGATCTCTTTCTTAAGGCCCATATATCCAAGCCCCATTTGTATATAATAGGCCGTTTTCCACCCAGAATCTTTTGATCTTTCCTTCTAAGGCACTCTTCATTAGAGTCTTTGCTTAAGAGTCATGGTCCAACCTTTGCTTAATTTTCTCCATCACATCTCCAATCGATCAACTAGCCATAGATGTTCGTTTTGATTACCTATTGAGAGCATCAACCACTACATTGTCATTCCCAAGCTTATGCTCTAACACATAATCAAACTTAGCTAAGAAGATTTGCCATCGAGCTTACTTTAGTGATAACTTCTTTTGAGTATGGAAATAGCTAGTAGCTACATTGTTGGTCTTTATAATAAACCAGTTCCCTAATAGGTAATGCCTCCAAACTCTAAGATGGTAAACTATCACTATCATCTCCTTGTCATGCATAACATACCTCTTCTTAACATCATTCAACTTCTGACTCTCACATGCTATAGGGTACCCTTCTTGCATGAGAACTCAACTTATAGCAAAATCACTAACATCAATGTGTACTTCATATGGCTTAGAGAAGTCTGGTAAGGCCAAATACAAGTTCTTCTATTATTTCCTTCTTCAACATGTCAAACGCATCTTGACATCCCGAACTTCACTTCTACTCTCTATCCTTCTTGAGTAAATTCGTTAGTGGGATCGCAATCTCTGACTACCTTCGAATAAATTGCTAATAATAATTGGTTAGGCTAAAGAAGGATCTTAGTTCTGTAGGTTTAGAGGGCCTCTCCCATTCATGGATGGCTTAGACCATTGCTTTGTCAATTTTAATCTTTCCCCTAGCTACTATATGGCCTAAGAAAGCTACTTATTCTTAGGCAAAGGAGCACTTTTCAAGCTTCACATATAACTAATTCTCTTATAGGGTGAAGAAAACTAACTTTTAGTGTGACATGTGTTCCTCTAACATCTTACTATATACCATGATATCGTCCAAATAAACTACCATGAATTGGTTTAGGAATGGAGCTATAACTTGATTCATGAGGGTGTAAAAGGTAGTTAGAGCATTAGTCAATCCAAATGACATTACAAAGAATTCAAATGCCTCATACCTAGTCACAAATGTAGCCTTTGGCTTGTCCTCTCTAACTATTTTGACATGATGATAACCCGATCTCAAGTCCATTTTGGAGAAGTACCTTGCTCCTCGTAACTGATCAAATAAATCTAAAACCATAAGAATTAGGTACTTGTTCCTTACCATGATCTTGTTAAGAGTCCTATAGTCAATACATAGGCATAGCAAACCATCATGTTTCTTTTGAAATAGCACTAGGGCTCCATAAGGTGCTTTAGATGGTCGTATAAACCATGTATCCAAGAGTTACTTCAATTGTTGTCTAAGTTCTTGCAACTCCGGAGAAGAAATTCAATATAGCACTATTGAGGGTGGTTTCATGCTAGACTCTAACTCAATGGCATGGTCTACTTCCTTCCTGGGTAGTAACTGTTTTGGTAGCTCCTTAAGCATCACATCCTTAAACTCCTCTAAGACTCCTTAATTATTAGTGGTACTTTTGGTACTTTGATGTCATCATCCCTTATCTTTAAAGTGGCTAGGAAGGTTGGCTCATTCCACTTAATTCCTTTTGAAAATTACATAAAGGATAACAATCTAGTCACTGGTCTTGAGTTGTAGGTTATGAGGATAATGTGTTTCTATGATTGATCAATGACAAAGATGTAGTTGGATGAGGGAACAATGCAAGCCCTAATCCAGTCTAGCAAGTTTATACCAATCACCAACTTATAGTCATGAAGGGAAACTACCTAAAGTGTTTCCTCCCCCTTCTACTGCCCCACTTTGAAGTTTACTCCTCGAGCTACTCCCACCATCAGTATCTCTTCAGAGTTAGCTGTTTGAGCCTTCCCATGCCTTTCTCTACATTCAAACCAATCTTGGTAGTTGCCTCATTAGAGATGAAAATGTCAATCGTACCCATATCCATTAGGGCATTGATCTTGTGACCTACAACTTAAGCCTCTACATACATCAATCCCTTAAGTTCATAAGTAGGTTTACTTTGTATAACATTCAATAGCTTCAAGGCTCTAAGTTTCATATCATTCGGGACTATTTCCTCTTCTTGAACACATAAGGCCACTAATTTAGCTCAATTTGGGCACCACTTAGACTTATGAGGTCCTACACAAAGGAAACAAGAAAATCTTCTTCGAGATGATTCTACCTAATTCTCAAAGCCCTTATCTTTCCATGCAGGAGTTTGGTTTTCTCTTTTGGTGCCAACTTCCATTCATTCACTATCTCCCTCACTCCTCCTAAAGCCTTCCTTCTTGCATTTATCCTTAGGCACATCACCCTTCTTAAACCCGATTAAGGCTTTTGCGATCGCCATGGCTTGGGTAAGAGTTTGAACTCCTCGCCTCTCTAATTCCATTTAGGCCCAACCTTGTAACCTATCTTAGAATGCAAACTTCTCATCCTTATCACTCACATCAAGGATCTCTAGTAGCAACTTAGAATACTCCTTCACATACTCCTAAATAGATCCTTTATGTTGTAGCCTCCTAAACCTTGCCCTAGCATCCTTCTTAACATTATTAAGGTAAAACTGGGCTTTTAACTCCACTTTAAACTCTTGCCAAGTAGTAACATCATCGACACCACTCCTAATGCCTTTAGTTCTTCTTTGCCACCATAGTGTCGCAACATCTTCTAAGAGCATAGGGTCGAATGGAGTTTAGAAGCATCATCCAGTACTCCTAGTACATCAAAGTACCTCTCTAAGCTCTATAAGAAGTTGTTAATTGCTTTAGCACTCCTAATTCTTGAGTAAGGCTTTGGTTTGGGAATGTCAATCATTCCCATAAGTCCTACTAAGAGTAACCCTTAGCTACCAACATGGTTTTATTACATCATATCTTGTAAACCTTTGACCCCCCTTCTTAAGGCAACTACCATCCGCTTTAGGTTGTCAACTCTTTTCTAAAGGTCGCCTATCGACTGGTTTAGGGCCAATAACATCTTCCCTTAAAGCTCCTCATCCAGCTTCCTCCCATTATTGTCTATCCCATTTGCCTGATCCTTTATATCTACTATGGTTAGCTCTAGCCTCGTTAACTTAGCCTCCATTGGAAGACTCATACCTTAAGATAACCTTGGATTGGTTAGCTCATCTACAACAAAAGGAGTTAATGGAGTACTGTCATACTTAACCACATTAATCATGTTTCCAACCATAGCTTCTTAAGTTTTGCTCTGATACCACTTGTGACGTGTGAAGTGCTTAACATCGCTTACACATATAACCCTTAGACTCTTCGAGGATCTTGAAGAGAACTAAGTCAATCTTTCTTGCAAGAACACTTAAGACACTCAAGAGAAGGAATATTTAGAGAAAGAAGCTCTAGAATAGAAATCAATTAACTAATGATTACAAATAAGGGGAATTCCTTATATATAAAGGTAGCCTCCTCAAATGAATAGCCAACATTGATTTGATCTAATGATCTATATCATATTTACATTTCCAATGCTACCTACACTCTATCAACAAAGATCCAAGATCTTCCGGGATCTTCTAGAAGCTTCCTCCTTCTAAAAACTCTAATAAACTTAGGCCTTATGCTCCTCTTAGATGGGTCTTGAGGAAGCCCCTAAATTTAGGTCCTTATTGGGGCTCCGTGACACTTAGTCTTTGAGTTTTGGATTAAGTTTTTTATGTTGGATTGATAGTAATGGTGTTAGCATACCTAATTGGAACATTTGTATATCGTATAAGGTTTGTTTTATTTAAAGGATTTGAGCACAACAACTATCGATAGTTACATATTTGGCCTCAACGGTTGATAGTGCTACCAAATATTGTTTCTTAGTATGCCATGACACTAAATAATTACTAAGAAATTACGTATGCCACTTGTGCTTTTCTGATCAACTTTGCAATTGGCAAAGTTAGCCTCAGAGTGTCTTACTATATTGAAAGAAATAAACTTAAGATACCACAAGCCGATTTCAATAGTATCCATAAGGTACTCGAAGCATTTGACTACACTCAATTAAGATTCCTTTTGGCCAAAAAAGAAAAAAAAAAAAAAACTAAGATTCCTTTTGGTAAGATTATAATTATGTACATAGGCATATAACAAACATGATATTGAGCTTATATGCGATTAAGTATAAAAGACTACCAATCATACCCCAATAAATCTTTTCACAAATTGATTTTCCACTTTCATCTTTATCAAGTTTCAAAGTTATGCTCAATGATGTGGGCCTAATCTTGCAATTATCCATCTTAAACCTCTTTAAGAATTCCCTATTGTACTTAGATTAGTCGATAAAGGTTCCATTCTCAGTTTGTTTGATTTGAAGACTTGAAAAATAGTTAAGTTCCACCATCATTCTCATTTTAAACTCAACTTTAATACATTGTACAATTTCTTCAACAAAGCTCATGTTAGTAGCACCAAACACTATGACATCAACATAAATTTGAACAATCAACATGTGTGACTTATGTTGCTTGGTAAACAATGTTGTATCAAGCTTTTCTCTAGGAAAATCATTGTTTACCAAGAAACTACTTAATCATTTATAATAAGCTCTAAGAGCTTGTTTAAGTCCATATAAAGCTTTATTGAGCTTATAAACATGATTGGGCAATTCATTAATCTCAAAGTATAGTGATTACTCTACATATACTTCTTTCTTGATTTGTCCATTTAAGAATGCACTCTTAACATACATATGAAATAGCTTAGAGTCTTTAAATGCAACAAATGCTAAAAACATTCTAATGGCTTCTAATCTAGCAACTAGAGCAAAGGTCTCATCAAAATTTATCCCTTTTTCTTGATTGTATCCTTTAGCAACCCATCTATTCCTACTTCTAATTACTATACTAGTTTCATCAAGTTTATTTCTATAAACTTATCTTATTCCAATTACCAATCTAGGCATTATGTCCCATACCTAATTTCCAGTAAATTGATTTAGCTCTTCTTACATAGCTTGACACAAAAATTTATCTTTTAGCTTCATGTACATTTTTAATTTCCAATTGAGATGGGAACACTACATTACTCAAGTTCCTTAGGGAAGCCCTAGTTTACACCCTATTAAAAGGTTCATCTATGATATCCTTAGGATGATCTTTCATAAATCTCTATTCTCTAGGTAAGTCTATGTTAGATTAATGAATTGTTTCATCTTCCCTAAAGACTTGCTTATCCTTAGATATTAATTGATCCTTATTAAGACTAAGACTATTCAATTGAGCACCAATGTTATTAAATTCATTACTCAATTCTCTACATATTAATGCATCATCAAATACATAATACATGGACTCTTCTACAATTAGTGTTCTCTTATTATATGCTCTATATGCTTTACTAGAAAGAGAATAACCAAGAAAGATACCTTCATCGAATTTACTAAGTTACTCATTTATGTTGTTGAGCATAAAACACTGGGTACTAAAGGGATGGAAATATAAGATGTTAGGTTTTTTGTCTCTCCAAAGCTCCTAGGGAGATTTTCTTGAAAATAGGCTTTATAAAAATGTGGTTTGATACATAACATGCAGTATTCACTACTTTGGCCTGAAGTATTTAAGCAAGCTATTTTCACAAAGCATGGTTTTTACTATTTTTGTAAGAGTCCTATTTTTCTTTATGGTGACTTCATTTTGTTGTGGAGTTGTAGGTGCTACAATTGTGTGTTCTATTATAGTTTTATTGCAAAACTTTTCCATCTCATAATTTTCAAATTCTCCCTTATGATCACTTTGTATATGGACGATATTTCAAGACCACATGATATAATTTGTCCTTACTTGCAGGGAAGAAGGTCTAAGTATATCTAGCGAAATCATCAACAATGACCAATGTATATTTTTTCCCTCCTAAACTTAAAGTTTGAGCTGGACCAAATAAACCAATGTGCAATAGTTCTAGTAGCCTAGAAGTCAAGGTGGCATCTTTTGATTTAAACGATGATTTTGATTGTTTGCCTTATTGATATGCTTGACAATTTTTATCTTTATGAAAACTAATATTTGGTAATCCTTTAAAAATGTCATTTTTAGCTAGTTTTGATAAGATATCTATACTAACATGCCCTGATTTCCTATGACACAACCAATTAACATTGTTTTGAGCATATAGGCTAGTTTTAAAAGAGCTTGAAAAGATATTAAAATTGATTTTATAAATGTTTCCTCATCTATACCCCTCAAAATAGATTTGATCATTGTTAATATTTTCAATAAAACATTTTGATACAAGAAAAGTTACTTTGTATCCAATATCACATAATTGGCTAATATTAAGCAAATTATGTTTCAAATTATCTACAAGCAACACATTTTTAATAGTTAGATTATTATTGATGAAAATGTTACCTTTACTAATTATATGAGCCTTTCAGTTGTCTCCAAAGGTAACACTCCTTCCATCCTTCAAGACTAAAAATGTAAACTCAGATGCATCTCCCATCATATGTTTTGAATAATCACTATTCAAGATCCATTTGTTATTTCATCTTGAAGGATCTTACAAAATAAACAATTATTTCTTTGATTCCCATTTTAGTTTAGGTCCATTAGGATCAGTTGCTACAATATAAGCTTGTTTCTTATAAACCTAAACCATTTTACCTTTATGATTCAAAGAGGGGTAGTTGTAGACACCTCATTTTTGCCTCTCTATAGTCTTAATTTTTATTTTTACAAAAAGGGTCCTAATTCAAAATAATAATAAAAAGATAATAAAGATTAACAAATAATGAAATTACCAAAAAAAAAATAAGAACAGGAAAAAATCATAAAAAAATTTCGTAGATTTTTAGTAAGTAGTTTATATTAGGAATAATTAGTTTTAGTTTAGTTTTAGTTTTAGTTTAGTTAAAAATTTTAGTTTAGGGATTCAGATAGTTTAAATATAATTTAATTGTAATGAATATCAAGGTACAGGCCAATAGCCTAACGGATAAGTAGCGGAGTATTTGGGGTGGATTTAGTTAGAGGTCATGGGTTCGAGTCTCAACAGGCACCTATGTCTTTATTTTTTTATCTTTGCAAAAGCGAGATTTAAAATTGGATTCATATCTAATCAAATCATATGAATATTAGTTAAATCAGATTTGAATTTGAATTAAATTTGAATCTAATTTAATTAACGAATCAGATATAATTAGATATGATATGATATGATTTGGTTAGACTATATAAACACTTCACGTAGTTAGAAAAGAAAAAAAAAACAGAACAGAAAAGAACAAGAGCCTCTGGAGAAACTAGCAACATACCGCCCATGCCCAATCGACCCTCTAATAGAAACAATAGCAGCCGCAGCTTCATAATCAACCCATAGCCCACTTGACCCCCCACAGCTAGCAAACTCTACGCCAGATCCTCGTCAAAACCTAGAACTACTCAATCACCATGCAGCTGTCCACACTACAGCAGCTCAATACAACGAATAGCAGCAGCGAGTGCAGTCCTACATACTCTTGATCCGTTTACAGCACACCACAACTTGGTCACCAAACAGTAGCCACTGTTCGACGCTCCGTCATCTTCGATTGCCTACAGTTATCTCATCTACAGGCTTACGTATGAACACGATAGTCAACTCCACGTCCAAGCTTCGCTGTACATCTACTTCACGAGCAACTCCTTACTGCATAGTGGACACAAAATCAGGTTTTGATCCTTTTTTTTTTTTTAATTATTGTATCATTATTTTATTTATTAATTCTTTATTTATTTATGTTCATAACATGATATAAAAATAAGTATATGTATATGTTAGCTTAGGAGATTTCTTTTAAGATTAGTTTTTTAGGATTTCTCGCTTAGAAAATCAAATTTTTTTTAGAAGGAAAAATTAACAAAAAGTTAATAAATTGTTTAAGATGTTTTAGAGATTTTTTTTTTATCATTTACGACTTAGGACCCTTTAGTTTTTTTTTTTTTAATAAACTAAATCAATTAAGAACGTAAAGCTTGTTGGTTTTTTTTTTCAAAATTAAAATTAATCAACACACTAAAGATTTTCTAAAAGAACTACGATCGTCTGATCCTTGCTAACGGGTATGTAGGCACTTTCGAGGCGACGATAAAATATGTAGAAACTTAGGTTTTTTTTTTCTTTTGATTTTATTTATTTTTTACATATTATAATTAGAAGAATAATCCTAATTTCGGTAAATAAATAGTGGTACCCATTAAGGGTTTAATAGATTAGCCCCCAAATTCGGAACCCTATAGTTCTTTATTAAAATTGAAATTAAGACTGGTAGTTAAATCGTAACCAATCCATCTAATTAGTTATGGTTTCTTTTTCTTTTCCTGACTCTAATCGGGTGGCGGCTCCAAAAATTATTTTTAATAAAAAAACCGAATTTTCCCAATTTCTTTAGTAAAGGATTAATATTAAATGGGTTAGGGTTTTGTATTAATTGAAAAATGAGAAATTAATTTTAAATAAAAGAAAATCGAAAAATCAAGCTCGACAGGATTGTGTTGTATTGTACATGTGTATGCAATGTGACCATATCTACCACAGTAGTTACAAGTCTTATTTAAGGTTTTCACGAAGCAACTCTTATAAGTCTTGTAAATATTTTCTCTATTATAGCCATTTTCAGTTTTGTTTAAACCTTGCCTTAAAGAGACAAGGAGCTTATCCATATTCTTTTCCCCATCTACGAATTTAGCTATAGTTTTCTTTGAATTAGTTAGGCTAGATTTTAAGGTAATATTACCTATTTCTAGCCTTCCTAATTTATCAATCATATAATCATCATCATGCTCATGTTCCAAGTTTTCAACTTCTTCATCAAGAGAGCTATTAACATCTTTCAATATGCTAATCTCTTCAACTAGTTCATCATTTTTAGTGCTCAATTCTTCATTTTTCCTAGTCAATTTTTCAACTCCCATTCTTAGGTGTTTATTGTCTTTTTCTAGTCCTTCCTTTCCATCAACAACTTTGTTATATTCATTTTTAATAACATCAAACTTATCATCCACTTCATTAATCGTTTGTTTCAATACTTTATTTTTCTTTTGATCTTTAATTAATTCTTTTAACAACTCATCATACATATCTTTAAGCTCATCAAATGAAGAATCTAGTGAAGTAGAGCATATCACATCAACAATGGCCATAAAATATGTTTTATCATCGGAGTCACTTAAATTGTTGTCACTTTAAGTAATGGCCATGGCTTTTTTCCTTGACTCTTTGTAAGCTATCTTAAGCAATAGACAATATTGTTAGATGTGCCCTAGTTTTTTACAATAGTAACATTTGACAACATCCTTCATTTCCTTCTTAGACCTTGATGTATTTCCACTGCTATCCTTATCCTTTCTTCAGCTTTTTATTTAATTTTATAAATTTCATTTTGCTATCATGGCCATTTCATCATTGTCCTCACTTGTGCTTTCCTTAGTGGCCTTTAGTGCAATATATATATATAAAATAATATATAAATAACTATATAAATGCGGAGATTGCAAAACTTACCTTTAAACCATCCTATGTATCTCTC
>JAMXBB010000006.1:90136911-90167981 GCA_024138015.1 Lumnitzera littorea
ATATATATATATATATATATATATATATATATATATATTTGGTGAATTCTCTCCTTGCCCTTTTACCATTTTATGCATCTCAAAGATTCCAAGAAGTTACTCCTTTAGCATTATGTTATGCTCATGAGCTCCTCTAATTGTGATTTTCTTAACTTCCCAATCTTTTGGTAATGACCTAAAGATTTTGGAATTTATTTCAAAATTAGTAAAAGATTTACCAAGAATACTCAAAGGATTGATGATATTAATGAATTTATTATGCATTTTATCAATAGTTTCATTTGGATCCATTTTAAAGTTTTGAAATTGATCACATAACAGACTAATCTTAGTATCGTTTACTTTAATAGTGCCTTCATATGTACTTTCTAATTCATTCCATATTTCATTAGTACTTTTACATGTACATACTCTATTGAAATCATTTTCATTTATAGCACAATGTAGAATATTCATAACAACTTCATTCAAATAAAGTAATTTTCGATAATCATTGGTGTTGCTCTTTTCTTCTTTGCTTTCTATTTTAAATGCAGTTAAGCAATACATTTAGAGACCTAGTTTTGATACTGATTAAAATACTAAGCTAATGCTTAAGAGAGGGGAAGAGTAGTGGAATTAAGTATTAAGGATGAATTTTAACTTCTTTTCAAAACTAAGCAATAAAAGCAATAATATATGTAAACAAGATAATGAGATAATAACAATAAATGTGGAATTTAAAAAAGATAAGGATTGAAAAGATCAAGTGTTGATATAATATGGAGTTCGACCAGCCCCCTACTCTCGATGGATACATAATGCCTTCAACCAAGGACTTTTCATCACTTTTATTAATCACCAATTGAATACTTCAAGTGCTACATCAGAACTTAATACACCTCAAACACAATCGCTTAATCACAAAATTTCAATAGACTTCCCCTATTGAATGCAATACATAAGTGCATAGCACAAACCATGCAAATATGATATTCTTTCCAATTTTTGTTGATGTAATTTAAGTCCAATAGAATTAAATAAGTGGTTAATTGATATATGGAAGAGTTTGCAAATTAAAGCTTAATATCTCAAATTCTTAATTACTTTGTTTTATTCTCATCAAAATCAAAATACGAACCCTAGATTTAATAATCTCATCCTTTTTGATGGGGGCAAAACCCTTACAAACCTAAAATACTCCCCCTTAACCTAGTACTCCCCCACAATCGAGTATCTAGTTTTAACAAGATATTAAAAATGTGAGATTAATGGATTACTTATCATTGAGAGTGCTTAGATTGATAGGAGATACATAATTCATTTTCATTGGTCAAATTTTTAACCAATTCACTTAACTACAAATTTCATTTTTCAGTAGTCAAATTTTGTCAAATTTGAAGACTCTTTAAGTGACTTGAACTCCTTTGTCCCTTTAGCCTAATCAAAAGGACAAGTAATTCTAGGCAGTGAAGAGGAAGAATTATTCAATTCAAAATTTTGGCTTGGTTCCATCTTAACCCTTAAGATTTGCCTCTTAATATAGAAAAAGACAAGAACACTTCAAGGAGTATTAAGGGTAGTAATTACATCCCAATCAAAAGAATAAGCTATAGTAATGCTTGATTTGGCTCCATACACTACATCACCATTCACTAAGCAATTATTAGCAACTATAGCCTAAGAAAAAAGAAACAAGCTATAAACATCTCTACATATAACAATCATCTTATTCCCTATTGCATGCTCAATTTCTATACGTGACAACAATAATCAATAAGCTTTGAAAGATATATAGTAGCTCATGAATATATATATATATATATATATATATATATATTAGGATATATAGATTATTTATCAAGAAGAATGTTAAGTTTAAGTAGAATGAAAGGGCTTAGCATAACTTTAATGGGCTCCGAGCTAAGCTTACTTTCGCTCTTATTCTTGCATCACCAAACTTTGAAAAGGTATTTAAGTTGGAGTGTGATGCCTTGGGGTGGTTATTAGTTAGTATTGATGTAAGAAAGCTACCCTACGACCTATTTCAATGAGAAATTGAGTGGTACTGCTCTAAATATTCAATGTATGATAAAGAATTCTACTCATTGATCAAGGCCTTAATTGTATGACAACATTACCTATTGAAATGAGAGTTCATCACATCTATAGACTAGGAGTCATTTAATTACTTAAGGGGCTAATAGAAGTTATCTAAGTAACAGGCCAAATAGGTTGAGCTTCTTAAGGGGTTTGCTTGTGTCATTAAGTACAAGTAGGGTTACACTAATGTGGTTATGGATGCCTTATCTTACAAATATACTCTCATTTCTACTTTGCAAATGATAATGCTCATTTAGCATATATATTTTAGGGTAAATTTGCATAGTTTCATGCATTAATTTGTGTTAATTATTGATGATATGGAGTTGAATTGGTTAGTATTTCACGTATGGGTGATTTTGAAGCTTCTAATTAGTTTTTAGGCAATTTTATGGAATTTTGGAGTTTTAACAAGGAAGTGTAGTGATTGAGTTACTTAACGAAGGGAATCCTAGACAAGAAATAATGTCCAAAAAAGAATACATGCATGAACATAGCCATATACCATGGCCGTATACCTCTCATCATGGAATTTCATTGAAAAATATAAGTTGCACGTGAAAAAAAAAAAAAGAACACACCTAAGACTACAGTCGAATTCTAAGGTATGTACATGCCATAATTTGCAAATTTTTATTTTTAGAAGGCTTCTTTTGTAACTTTAATTCCAAGTCCTATATATGGAGTCTTAGGCTTAGTGTTCAAGAAGAGCCCTTTAAGGAACATTTGTGTAGGGCAAAGTAAAGAAGTTTTCTCATGTCTCTTAGTCCCTTTTATTTTGTTTTTATGTCGTAATTTCATCTTCTTAATAAATCTATTATTGAACCTTAGTTCAATGTGGCGATTACTTTATTTTCAATCTATGTTGTTGCTTTTTTTTTTCTTTATTTAATTGTATTGCTTTATATTGTCTTTAATTGAATATAGCTAAGTATTAAATTTTTGTATGAATCAAATATAGAGTTCGAGAGATCCTATAATAGATGGACGTGATTATAAGTAATTGAATAGTTTAAGCAATTAGGTATTTGATATCTCCAGATTAAGCAACCTAATAAAGAGATTCATGATCTTATTACCATCTTGAGATACTTTGTTATAGAAGTAATTCGAATAGAGTATACTTAGGATTAGGAAATAATTAAGAGACGCAAGTTCAGTTAATTCACATTAGGAATCTCTACGGTCTAAAAGTGTAACTAAGATTGAAAATCATAAAGAATTAGATAGCAAAATAACAAATTTTCTACGGATTATAGTGCTATAATTTAATCAATCTTGTTGATTTAATATTTTTCTTATTTTCTTATTTATTTATTTGGTTTGTTTGATTTTTTTTTCTTTATCTTGTTTATAATTACAATTAATTTGATAAGTTATATAATTGGTAATATTAGGAGAATTGCTAGTAATCTACGGTTTTCTCAAATTTCATCATTCCTTATAGGATCGACAACTCAAACTCAAATCTTTATTTATACTATAACTTAACTAAGTATACTTACCTAAATGTGATATTTGTCCCCATACTACTAAAACCTAATCAAGGTTTTAGCACCATTGTTAGGAACTAAAAAGAGTAAAACTAAATAGGATACAAGGAAAGTCCCTTTTTACCAATTATTTTAACATATTTTAATTTATTGCATTTTTCTCATTCTTGGTATTTTCCTTTATTTATTACTTCTATTTTTTTGAATCATTTCAGTATATAAACAAGATTAGTGGAACATATTTTATTGAATTTGATCTCTAAATTGTTTACTCTCTATGTAAGAGAGAGTGAGAAGCATTGAATTTAATAAACGAAGTACTGCTAATTCAATTCAAGGAGTTCAAAAGAGAAAAGTTCATAAGAGGAAGAAATGGAAGATATGGCTGTGAACATTGATGATGCTAGCAAAACTTTGATAGAATCCACCTAACCAAAAGCAATTAGAGCTGAGTCCAGTATTACTGACCTATAGTTGAGGTAGCCAATTTTCAAATTCAACTAAATGTGATTCAAATGGTGTAGTAGTTTATCTACTTAGATAGTTTAGCTAATGAAGATCTAAACTACCACATCTTGAGTTTCCCAAAAATTTGTGAAACTTTCAAAATTAATGGAGTCACAAATGATGTGATCAAGGTCATGCTATTTCCATTCTCACTTAAAGGAAAGGCTAAGAAATGGCTTAACTTACATTTTAGAAGATTGATTACTACATGGGAAGATTTGGTTGAGAAATTTCTTGGTAAATATTTTCTGCTAGCCAAGATAACTAATTTCAAAAACAACATATTATTATATGCCCAAATTGATGGAGAAATGATGTATAACACTTAGGAAAGGTTTAAGGATTTTCTCAAACGTTGTCCGCATAACAATTTGTACTTGTGGATGTAGATTCAGACTTTTTATAATTGTCTCAATTATCCTACTAGGCAGATGATCAATCTCGCAAATGGAGCACTTTGAGTGCTAAGATATCAAATGAGGCCCTAAAGCTAATAGAAGGTATAGCCATGAATAAGTCCTAATAGGATAATGTGAGAGCCAAAGTGAAAGTGGTTAGAAAATTTGAAGTTGATTCGGTTACTACTTTAATAGCTTAAGTTGAGAACTTAAGTAAGAAGATTGAGGGATCGATGAAAAGAGTGAATGTGGTGCAAGACGAGACATTAGTTGACATGGAAGAGGTCAATTTTCTTACTAATAGACCAAACAATAAACCTTTTAGTAACACTTATAATCTAGGTTGGAGAAAACACCCCGATTTCTCATAGGGAAGTCAATAGCAATAGTAGAACAAGAATATACAAAGTCAAAATAGGAGCCCTAAATTGGAGGAGTTGCTAAACGGGTATATCAATAGCTTAGATGCTCAATATAAAGCCACTAAAGCTATAATTAGAAATTCAAAGGCATCACTTAGAAACTTAGAAACTTAGTCGATACAGTTGGCCAAAGCAGTTATAGAAAGACAATAAGGAAGCTTGTGAGGAATTATTGAACCTGATCCTAAACTTGTGGGATCTATACAAACCTGAAGGAAGGATGAAATCTTTAAGCCAATGATGCTAAACAATAGCACTTCCTAGAAGGCAAACTAAGTTATTTCTATTTGAATTTCATTGAATAATTGTTGTTTTAAACTTATTGTTTAGGTCAAGTCCAATTGTCTTGTTAGCATTTTGAAAAAGCATCATCTTGTTTCCTTACATAAACAATTTTTATTTTGATGAAGCAGTCGATTGTCAAATTTTTCCTTTGGAAACAAATTAATCTTCCCAATAATTCACATTTGAATTGAATTTTGATCTTTGGTAATTCAATTCGTCACATTTTTCATTATTTAAGAAGTGTTTCTAGGTAAAGAAATAAAGCAATTCACAAATTAATGGATTCAAGAGTTAGAGGAAAACAAAGCCTAAGTTCATGGCCGTGAACATAGCCATGTTCCTCTCTTAAATAAAATAAAGCAAGAAAATTAAAAGATGAGAAGATCATGACCAAGATCATGATCGTAATTCGTACCCGTGATCATGCCTAAGGGTAAGTGCACATGTCAAGACGAGAAACACAACTACAATCACACCCGTATTTCTACCTGTGTACTTTTCTTGATGAAAAAATTATGGCTAATTTCTATCTCTTTCATTCTAAACTCTAACTCTCTAAAGCATGACACTCTCTCACTACAAAGCTTACTATCCCTGCAATCTTGTTGTGATTCTTGCTTGAAATCAACAAATCTAAGGTATGTAGAACTCAATCCCTACTTGGTCTTATTGTTTTACTTATTATTTTTATAGAAATCATATTGTTTGGTAAGGTTTGATGCAAGGGTAGGAGATTTGCATGTGAGAAGATCTTTAGTTTTAAGAGTGATTCTTAAATGTTTATGTGAAGCAATTTATTTCTATTACATTATTTATTGAAAATCTCTCCTAAAAGTGTGATCTTTAAGTAGGGCTGAAGAAAAACACATAGAGTGCTTATTATGAAAAAGATGAAGAGGAGTTGTTTTTTTGTCTATGCTTGCTCATTGATGATAAATCCATGTTTTTTGTGTATTAAAATTAGAGAAACACTCTTGAATTAATTATACTTGAGTTATCATAGTAAAGACATGAATTCCATTAGCAAGCCCTAAGTTGGCTTCTAGAAGATTGTGAACTAAGAACATCCAAAAAAATTTCCATGTGCTCTTAATCATTGAGAGCTAGTTCATGATTTTGTATATTGATGTAAAAATTTAGTATGCAATATTGGAATTCTAGATCAAGTAGATTGTGACAAACACAAAATTTTCCTCAACAGTTCTTTTAGATAGTGATCTTTGAATGCTTATCCTTTTAGAACCATGATTACATGAATTTTTTTATTTACTTGTTTCAGATCATGCCATGAGTCAAACAAGTTGCTAGAAAAGATAGCGTGAGCTACAATGCCACACAAAGCCACATTCTTCGGTTTATTAAAGCATGGCAAAGAAAGTGCTATAGAAAGTTACATAAGAAAGGGTTTGGGGAGAATGCCATAGTCAGTTGGGATAATTTGGAAAAAGTTGGATAAGAAACCGTGACTCGATGTGAGTGAGGACCAATAAGTGAATTGGGTCGTGCAAGTAGTATGGTCAATGTGTTTAGGTCGTATTCTACAAGGAACTAAGAGCTAAGTATTAGGTACTCAACTAATGAAGTTTTTTCTTAAGCTAAGCTATCAAGAATTGAATTAAAAGAGAGTAAAAACTAATTAATAAAATGGTCACTAAACCAAATGTCCTAGCTAACTTTAGGGTCCTAGATTAGGGAGATGTGAAAATTAATTTGGGGTTTGCAATTCTATTCTCATTTGAATAAGTGTAATGCCTTGATGCAATATTAGAAATTCACTAAATAAGATTTAACTAAACTCACTTAAACTCACTCATCTCTTGAAGTAGCGGAGTATCAATTATAATATAAATAGTCCCATCAAAGTGATTTATCTATAATCATCAGGTAAATAGTAACTCACTAATACCAAAATTACTATTCTAGTTAATAATATGATTGCATTAAATACGTGAGTTCATGAGTTTAATTAAAACCTATATATCTTATTATGAGTTCTATCAAAAATTCAAACTATGCCTATTACCAGCTATCCAATCCCCTTTTGAGTGATATGATAAGAAGCTACTACTTATGGCTGAGAGAAAATCTTTAAAATCCTAGCCATGTACCTGCCTTGATGCTCTGCAAGAGCCAACTCCACTTCACTCGGTTGCCTTGTGCCATCGCCAGAGAAAACTCCTGCACCATATGGAGAGCCTCCTCTTAAGGAGTCCATTTCAAACATTCCAGAACCGAAAGTAGACCCAATTGGCACATACACCATTCCATGGTGACCTAGTTGAGTAATGGCGGTCCATCTGAAAAACGCAACACAGAGCATCAGCACCACCAAGTTCCATTAGCACATTCATTCATAATGGATTTCACTCGAGACTAGTGATTTCTAAGATACGGATAGACATTTGAGGAGCCACAGATCAGAAAACTTTTCTAAATTTCAAGAGTTGGTAGAATTGTTGGGAGTCTCAATCCTATCTTGAGGAGCCACAGATCAGAAAACTTTTCTAAATTTCAAGAGTTGGTAGAATTGTTGGGAGTCTCAATCCTATCATAACTTATCAAAATTCAAAATATTAAAAAAAAAAAACCCATTTTATCTCAATAACTTGAAAATCATGAAAACTATAATCCGGAAAAACCCAAAAATACTCCTAAGTCAACACTTACATAGTGGATTCCTGCCCACCACCCTGAGTCCCAGTGGCCACAAAAAACCCAGCAAGCTTCTGCTCTCTCCACAACCCCCCAGTAGAATCCCAAAACGCCTTCATCTGTCCCGCCATTGCCCCGAACCCGATCATGTGGGCCTTTTGTCTTTATATTATCACAAGTAGAGAGGCCCCCCAAAAGGCTAAAGTCCACCTCATTTGTGCTTTCCATATGTAGGCTACTATTGTAATCATTCCATGCTTTCCATGTGTAGGCTAGTATTGTAATCAACAATTGATTTTGAAACATCCGTAGCTAAATAAAAAGACATTATATTAGGCCGGTTTGTCTTTTCCTAGATACGGCCTAGACCAAATAATTGAATGGGATCCTTCACGTCACAAACAGAACTCAATTTCAGCCATTCGGTTCATCTCAGCTCCATTCAGTGCTCAACTCACTAAGCTTGACATCTGCTGCAACTTTGTGCTTGGATGCTCGAATGTTTGGTCTACTAGGAAGGGGCATATTTGTGCTAGCTGTCAAGTAAATGGATCAATTGCTGTTGTGAAGAAGGGGCATGATTGTGCTAGCTGCTCGCTCAAAGCGTGCAAAATTTAGTGCGCAGGCTATTGCTCAAGTTGTAGCTACTGCATTCTCAGCTTGTTGGTGCTCTGCTGCAATTACAAACCAACAGCTTGGTTTGCTGCTGTCAAGCACGTGGAGCTACTGAATTCTAGCTAGGCGTGGCTGTCAGAATCAATTGGAGCTCTCGACTGCTGCTGTGGAGTTATCTTAAAGGCACTTGTTGCTGCGCTTGTGCTGATCGGTGGATACTTTGTTGTTGGCTGCAGCTACTGTGCTTAGAGAATTGTGGCTGCCGAGTTGCTGATGAATGTTGGAGAGCCCAAACTGCCGTCCACTTGAATGCTCTGCTGCTTGTGTGGAGTTGCTGTGATCTCGGTTGTGTGCTTGGTTAGATGCCACTGGTTGCCGCTCAGAGACTCAGTTGGAGACGCTTGGAGCGCCAATTAGGAGCTACTTGCAATTGTAACTTGAATGGAGCTGCTGCTTGTCATGGATTAGAGCTCAGGCTTGCTTGGTTCTCAACTGGTGCTGCTGTGCATGTTTGAAACTGCTGCTCTGTTGAAGTTCAACTGGAGTTGAAAAACAAATGATAGCTCAGATTGTTGGTTTTTTATGACAGGGCTGACCACGTTTGGAGTGCAACTGCCGTTTCTCCTTCTTCATTTTCCACCAATTGAAGTCACGGCCTGCAATAAAAAATTAATGTCAACGAAGTTTCACAAACTCATCTCAATAATGGAAAGAACCAACAATTGTAATAATGTGCAGCTGTTTGGCTTAGTCATGTTGGAATGAATTGGTGCTTAGGTTCAGCTTGGATGAGTTCAGCAGCTGCTTGGGTTGCTCGCTTGGAGTTTGAAGTGAGCATTCAAGTTGCTGTCCAGCTGCTCACAGCCTTGGTTGCACCTAGCTATTGCGCTCTTGACTAGGAGTGTATCACAAATCAGCTATGATCTGCTGTTGTTTGTGTTTGGAGTGTTGAAGTTCCCATTTGAAGTGTTGCTGCTGCTGCTCAATTTAAATTGGACACTTGCTCCTTTCACATGGCCAATTAGCTCCACACTGCTGAATTCCCAAATGAGATATTTTGAAGTCTTCATGTCAACTCTTCCACTTATTCCAAGGACCGTTTTTGTCATCAATTGCTGCTATATTGATTCAAATCCTCTCTTGGGCGTGTGTTAATCCATGAGCTAATGAGCTTGTGTAGCAAACTTAGCAAATACAAATAGACTCCGAACTATGGTTTGCTCCTTTTGTCAAATGTATCGATTGCTGTTAGTGTAGTTCTTAAGCTTGAAGACTAGTCCTTCATGTATACAAGCTTTACTGAACTCTAGGCCTGCTTTTCATGGTTGTTTGCAGTCTACATCAACTGTTTTGCTCTTGATTTGGCTATCAAGTGACTTGTTAATTTGTCACTTAAGGGTCTGTACAAAGAAAGCTAAAGTGGCTGCTAGATTGGTGCTTGGCTACTCAATCTTGCTTGGAGAAGGAGGACCTATTGTTGTAGCTGTCAATTGAGGAATTCTCAATTTCAGCTATTGTTCTACTGCTCTTAGCTTGGTGAAGCTAGAAAATACTTGGCCATGGTGAGTTTCTCAACTTTTGTGTGACATGTCACACTATTGTCAACAAGTGAAGCTTAGTCCTCTACTGCATTGGGTCTTGTATGTAGCTAGCTTGGCATGTGTAGAGTTGTCCTATCTCAACTCCCTCTTCTCTTGGATAGATTCAAGGAGTTGCTACTTTTAGTCTCTTCTAGTCAAAAGCTTGGACAACTTAATAAGATGCGATCCAAGAGGCTCTTAGCTTATGAGTTCAGCTTAGTTGCTGTCTAAAGTGATCTTGATTTGTTGAAGTGGAATTGAGATAAGCTAGAATCTAAAATAGGAACTGCTAAATGAATGCATTAGAGCTCACTCTTTTGGTTCTTCACAAAAGGAAGTGTACGCATCTCCACAAATGGTCGATCTACAATAAAATTGTTTGCACTAAGGAGCTACTTGTAATTGTAATAACATCATTATGGCAAGAAAAGACAGCAACTCAAAGTCCTCTAAATAATACTAGTCTTAAATCTAGAAAGAACAATTGAATAAATCATGGCACTAACAAATTCATCATTTCAATGAAGATTTAGGTTTAAATTGTGCACTTGAAAAAATGACAGTCTTAAAAATTGGAAGCATAGAATTATACTAAAATTTTGATTTCAAAAGTTGGTTTAGGATTGAAATCAAAACCAATAAAATACGTAAATCTCTTAAGCTCCATTTTTTATCCTTTAGTTCAAATTTTCGAATAATTGACCAAAAACATGTATTCATCAACTTTTGAGCATAATTTGCAATAAAAGTGCTAATGCATGTATGAATGTGTGCCATTTTGGTATAGATAAATGTGTAATTTTACACTTTTATCAAACCACAATACAACAATACTTGATGGAAGGCCATTAGGATAGGCTCTTGACTATAAATTGGTCAATGTATAAGCAGCTTATACTAGGAGTCCTTACTAACCTTACCCTAGGATTTGAGCATATAGAAAACGGGACTTAGAATACTATGAGGTTTAGAGTCAATAAGCAGCTAATACAAATGCATTTTGACAGAATACCAGTGGCCCTCATCCTTTATTTAGAAGAATATGTCCATACAGTTGAGTATCGTAACCTATTGGTGAAGTTGCCAATAGGGGTAAGTGATGCTTAAGTCTAGGCTAGATTAAACTTTAGTAGCATAGTGTACAATCCAGGTAAGTCTAAAGCCTCAACTCTAAGAGATCCTATTCTAAGAATTATTCATTAGATCTTAGTTAGAAGTGTAAAGGAATGTAAAAATAGTACGGGGGTTGTAAACTTGAATGATATTGTTTTATCACATAGCTTATTGACTCAGTACCTGATTAATTTAGGCATCTACATGGCTTTCTTTTTTAGAAGCCAAGCAATTAAAGGAAGAGCCAAGTTTATATTTGTAAGACCTTTTATTACTCAGTTAGTAAAGGGAATTGGCAATGTTTGATTGCTTCCCTCTAATGGAGTTAGTCCATTACCTTACCATGATGAGCCTTGAGTTAATCCATGTCATGAAGCTCTCATTAGCACCTTTGGTACCCCAAGTGGAAGAAATCTAGGTTAAAGTAGCTAATGCTCCATTACTAGTTCTAGAGAAAGACAAGCCATTTGCCTTATCCCAATAACCAAGATCTTCAATGTTAGGAAAGAATAAAAAGATGAGGAGAAGTTAATAAAAAAGCAAAAGACATTAGAACATGAGTTTAGGCATATAAGGTCATGCATCAAGGCGAATATGTAACTCACCACATTCCTTTGCTACCATCACTACCCCTTGCTCAAGACTCCGAGGGTGAAGAAGATATTGAAGAGATTGAAGAAGAGAATGCCTCTAGTGAAGAGGACTAATTTTTTCACTTTGCTAAAGACTAGTTCTTTTTCTTATTATTAGATGACCATAACATTCAAACTAACTCTCATTTTCTTTTTGACTGCTTAGTGCACACTTATTCAGATTTTGTGATAACTTTATAGGAACACATTAGTTGATGTATTAGGATTAGTAGTAACTTATTTTTCTTTTCTTTAACATTTTTCTCTTTTGTAGTTCTTCTTCTTCTTTTTTGTTACAAGGAACCTTCCATTTTGAATGGTATAGTTAGATCTAGATAGCAAAGTTATCAATGTCAATGCAACTGAAAACCATTGCAACCTTATTATAACCCTATGATTACATTGATTTGATTACAAATGGACTAGACCTTTGTTGGGTATATAATTTCCTACAAGTACAAAAGACTAATTTACCATATAAAAAATTATACAAAGACAACTATCATATAATATGTTACATAGAAATACATTTTACATGTAAAAGGATGCATGAAAATATTATATGATTACTATATCACATGAGAAAATAATAAAGTTGTAACTCCTTGCTCATGATTTTTTTTTTTTTTGAAAAGTGTAATATCAAAATTCACTCGCTAGCTCATAAAAGATTTAATGCAATTTAATCGGCTTAATCTTGGATTTTCATTTTACAGTCTTTTGCTTGTAAAATAAAATTGAAATTACAACAAATAATATATATAGGCAAGTTTATATGTAATAAGATATAGGAAGTAACATCAAAGTATAAAGAAAATGTGATGCAATATAATATACATGCATGCAATGTAATAAAGATCAATAATTAATAAATTTTAAGGGTAAAAATTATCATGAGCCCATAGTCAATATTCACGTACACTTATACATATAAGTATAGATGTTATTAAGTATATTTTTTATCTTTGAAAATAAAGCTCAATTGATCGCAGGTCATGATAATTTTCCTAAATGCCTATAGTTTAAAAATTACTAATCTTTTTATTTATAATGATACATTAAGTTAGGGTCTATGGGTCTCAAGCTTTATGGCCTCATACATTTTTAGGGAAATGATTTGTAGGCTACATCAAAGCAAGTGTAAGCTCGCTATTACTGCCAGGCGAAGGTAAGGACCTCTACAGTGTGAAAGTTATATAATGGCGGCCTATCCTAAGATTTCAAAGTAGTCCAAGTCTAACCATATCTAAGCATGTACATATGGTACTTGAAAATAAAAATAAATAACCCCCTAAATTCCCCAAAGTTTCAACACATTGGGTTGAGTTCTTTCTAGTGGGCCTACATCACTAAAATCCATTCGATACAACTATTTACAATAATATACCTACTAAAATAAAAACAAAAAATAAAGATAAAGGCCCATTAATTAATTTTTTTAAATTCCTACATAACTAGGCCATTAGGCTTCCTTAATGGAGTTATCAATTATGTCGAGCCATACTTTGATTTTTCTTAATTTAATATATAATAAGCCTAGTTGACTACCCGCTTAATATAGATCACTTAATATTAAATTAGGGAAAACATTTTTTTTAAACGTTAAAAAAAAATTTTGCAAAATCAATTAGAGTCACTAATTAGGAAAAACTAGTTGAAAAATAAAATTAAGGTTTTCAAATTGAAAAACCTTTAATTTAGCCACTAGTCTACGAATTTCTCAAAAAAAAAAAAATTTCTAAAAATTAACCAAAAATCTCAAATTTAAAGGCAAACCTATTAAGATAAAGTCATTATATATGGATTATTAAAAACTATGTAATGGACCATAATTTATATAATTTTTTCTAAATGTGCAAAAATATGCAAAATGCATGAAAAATGATTTTTAAAATTTTTTATTAGGAACTTTCCTAAAAAAAATAAAACAAAATGTTTTTTCAATTGTCATGATTACCCTAAAAGTGCCTACGTTCCTACTAGTCGAGATTAAACTGACGTAGTTCTATTTTTTAAAGAAAAATATAGTATATTTGTTATTTTTATTTTTATAAAATAGCTAGATTTACATTTTTAGCTAATTATTTTTTTTTTCAAAGAAAAGCCCTAAAAAATCTTAATTTTTATTCTCACTTTTGAAAAATCCTAGATAAACCTAATTTCCAAAAAAACATAAATTACAACTTTCATATTTCTAAAAACCCAACTGAATGAGACTATTTTATCATTTTTTTTATTCTAGAAAAAACCATAGAAACCTTAATTTAAAAAAAAAAGCAATTTTTATGTAATTTTTGTGAAAAAGATAGCCAGATATACAAAATATGCAAAATCTAATAAAAATGAAAAAGAAAAAAAAAGTGAAATTTAATAAAATGTGATTTTTTTTTTCAAAAAATGTGCAATTTTAATCCAAAACATGCAATTTATTCTAAAAATGCAAATTTCGATGGTAATTATGTGATTCTTACTCTAAATATGCAATTTATCGAAAAATGCGCTAAAAATACAATTCTAACAATAAATATGCAAAAATATATATAAGCAACCAATTATTAGATGTTATCATAAGGACCTATAAAAGACTTACATTAGTATCCTTATATATAAATTACCCAAATTGTGCAAATATAACCAAAAAACTAATATCACACATGTTAGTAGCATATACATACTAAAAAAAATCACAAATAAAAATGATAATAATGAAAATGACCATAAAAAAATAAAAAATAAAAAAGAAAGAACTATGGACCTATCGTAGCACTTGCAGGTTGGATCAAACCAAATCCAAGCATGTAGGTCAAAGCATATGTAGATCTTAGGTTGGGTATGGATGCTCCAATTGAGTCAGCTAAAGAAAAAAGAATGCAATGGTTGAATTGATTACACTTAACAGCTTTTAGGAGGTAAATCAAATATGTGATTGTAGATCCATGTATTTTTAATTGATGATAACGAGTTTGGTGGAGGAGCTTCGATTTTTAGTGGTCATTTAAGTAGTGGTTGTGAATGGTTGGTGGTGGTAGTTGTTCGTAGTAACAGCGAAGGGTAGTTGTCGAGTAGAAGAATGATGTGGGTAAGGGTTTTTAAGGGTGATATTAGTTTTGCATGGGGATGAGCAGTAATGGTGGTTTCAAAATGGCCACTATAATTAAAGCCTGAGGGTGGTGGTTCTTGCATCATAAAGCATAGCGATTGAAAAACCAGATAGGAGTGAAAGCACTTAAGATAGGGAGCTCACTAGGATTGAAAACTTCTCTCGGAATAATTTAGAAATTGAGATTATCTAGAATGAGAAAGGGTAAAACTCGACAGCAACCAATAGATAAAGAAAGTATATGAGTTGTGTTCTTTGTGTGTTTCTCAATAAAATTCAATCCCTTTTCGTGTTTCTCGAGTTCAAATACTTATAGATATGTAATTAATATCCATTTAGAGCTTAGGATGATGTTGAATCTCTTATGGCTGACTAGGAGATAAAGCTTAATGTTTGTCAATTTTTTCAAATCTTTAAATTGTTGTTAAAAATGTGAATCTTCTTAATATTTTGATTTTTTTATAATCATTTCATAAGATTGCATCAAAATACATTTAAAAAAAAAGATAAAGATTTAGTAAGATATGGGTGAGATTTGACTCAAAGCACTAGTTGGATTTCCTATTCATGATTGAGATTCCACCAAATTAGGTAGGGAAGAAAATTGTTGTGTGCATTGCACATGACTAGAGCCAAAAAGATGTGTAATTCATATCCATTTTAGAGCTCGAGATGATGTTAAATCTCTTACAATCGACGAGGACATAAAGCTTAATGTTTCTCAATTTTTTCAAATCGTTAAATTGTTGTTAAAAATGTGAATCTTCTTGATATTATGATCTTTTGATAATCATTTCACAAGATTGCATCAAAATACATTTAAAAAAAAAAAGATAAAGATTTGGCAAGATATGGGTGAGATTTGACTCAAAGAATTGGTTAGATTTCCTATTCATAATTGAGATTCAACCAAATTAGGTGAGGAAGAAGATTATCACATGCATTACACATGACTAGAGCAAAAAAAATCAAATCCCTCTTAGGCACTTGCAAAAATCAAACCTATGACCTCTAATAGAATGTCCCATGCCTCGACTAGTTGAGCTGTTTCTCATTTCATGATAATATAAGCATTTAAAATATATTTAAATATTAAGCCTAGGTCAAATTCGTGTTAGGCCTTTGAATCTAAACCCTATCTAATTTAATTTATTCTTAAAAATAACCTATACACGCTTAAGACGATTAAATAATCAAAATATATACACCAAAAGGATTTTTTAACTCAAGTTTATTTTAATAAATTCTGAGTCCTATTATCATGTCTAGTTCTTTTTTAAAATTCTAATTATAAATTTAATGAAAGCCTACACTTCATGACTTTTAATTTTTATTGGATTTTACTAATAAATATTCATTTCAAATAAAACCTAATATTTCTTAAGAACTTAGAAGTTACCATTTCACATATATATCTTTTATTATAAAATTGCCTTCTCTAACACCCTAAACAACTCATTAACTTAACTTAGACTTTTTTGACATTTTGTCAAATTTTCATTTAATTGCATTTTTTCTTTTTCTTTTTTTCCTTTTTAAGTAGATTTTTCTATTTTTCTATTTTTTGGATTTATTCTTCTTCTTTTAATTTATTTCTATTTTTTTTTTCAATTTTTCACAAAGTTGGCACAAAAGTAATAAAAGGTGGCAAAAATGAATTGTTTACAAAAGATTTATGGAGTGAAAAGTGTCTTTCATTACTTTTAGTTAATATAGTGTTTTGAAAGAGACATGGGTAAATAAAAGAGTTCTATGATTTTCGATTCATGGAATCCACCAATGAAAAAGTAATAAAGGAAATATAATATTTTGATTTCTAGAATTCTAATTCTAATATAAGTTATTTAATAATATAAAGGATTATAATTTATCGTTGTTAACATGTGTATGGATACTATTAGAGAGACTACATTTTCCTTATGGTGAATACTTTTGAAAACAATAAATCGATATTCAAATCACAATTGAACTCCATCCCTAAAAAGAGACTATAGTTTCATTAGAAGTTAATGTAATTTGATAATATTTTGTTAAAATATACTTTTATTTTACCTTGTTACACATAAACCCTATGATAGGTTTTATAGTAATTTTTTTTCTATTGCATTCTTTTTTATCTATAAAATCTAACAATGATATAAAAGTGTAGACACCCTATTTTTGCCACCCTTTTATATTAGGTTTTTATTTTTATTTTATTTTGGCTAGGTTTAAAATAAATGAAAACTTAAAAATTGAAAAGTGAAAAAGTATAAAAACTGAAAATTGAAAAATTAAAAAAATATATAAAGTGTCAAAGTCGAGTTAGTCAGCCAATTTAGAGTCGGATTAAACAATAGTTGAAAATATATTTGCAATTTAATAAATTAAAAGTCTTTAAATAATTAAGCCTCATTAGAAAAATATTTTTTAAAAATAGTCTGGCAAAGCATGAATTGGATTTTTATCCAATTTCAAAATATTTTAATTGGACTAATTAAAATAGACTTAAGATTTATTAAATGGTTAGCATATGTATTTTAGGCTATATTAAAGAATCGTTGTTAATTTAAAATAAGTCAAACTGAGTTGGACCCAAGATAGAAAGCTTAAAGAATATGGGGCTTCTAGAACTAGAGAGTAGATTGGATTAAATCTTAAAGGAATAATTCGAAAAACTAACAAATCTAAAGCGAGTATTGTCATATCTTACAAAAATTAGATTTATCAAATCCTATCGAGGTTGAATGCTCATAAAAAAAAATCTAAAAGATTTAAATTCATTGTTTACAAATAGTAGATTGCAATTGATGATAAAAAGGAACTTTTCAAGCTTCACACACATTTACTTTTCTCTTTTTCGTACATTAACCTATACATTGCACACCCACTTATAGTTACGATAACACAACCCATGCCCATTTGCACTTGCATCACACACACTTACACAATTCCTAGCCATACACAACAATTCATCCCTATCCTCATCCAACTTACATGCATTGCATAGCACACTCCATGTACAATCTACTCTCCAATCCATACACAGTCCCATACACTCTAATCCATACATAGTCCTACAAACTCCAATCTAGTATACAACACACATGTATACAGTCCAATCTAATACACTCCCATCTAACGTACAGTCTAGTCACATGCCATGTACACTAACTCAATCACATAATTACATGCTATATACACAAACTAAATATCAAAACCAAACGCTACAGTACACAGCTAGCATCTATACAATCCAACTTGACCTGATGATTATCTCTCTTAGATCCGACCCATTTAACTAAGTTGGTTTTATTTTTTTTTTTTTGTTTTTAAATTTTTTTTAGTTAATTGTTTTATTTTACTAGCTTTGTTTTCTTAATGTAGGTTATTGGTTTAGTTGTTTATTTATTTTATTTTATTTTATTATTATTATTTATGTACCATTAAATAATTTCCATTGCATGATTTCATTGTTACCAACTCAGTTTTTTTAGAATCTAATATCGATTCTTGGTAGTTAATTTCCTAGGCATATCATTTTAGCACATAGTATTTTTTTAAAAATGAAAAAATAAAAATCTTAGCTAGAGTCTTTTTAAAAGATTTAGTTAATTAGGTTTTTTTTAAAAATAAATTCACTAAGTTAGATCTTTTAGATTTAAAAAAAAAATTGCTAAATAACGTAAATATATCTTAATTTTCAAATTAAAAGGAATTAACCTACTAAATCTTTTCTAAAAACATAGAACTATATTAGTTTGATTACGACTAGTGGATACGTAGGTACCTTTGAAGTAATCATGAAAAATAAAAACTTCTTCTTTTTCTTAAAAAATTGTAATAAAAAATTATTAAAAATTCATTTTAATTGTATTTTTGTATATCGTTGCATATTTTGGCATCTTTAGAAAAATTATAAATAAAAATAAAAGCCTATCAATTTTTTTTTACATAGTGCCTTTGTCTTAATAAGTTAGTTCTTAAATCCCGATCTTTTAGTTCGATTTTTTAGTTAAATTTTCTAAAAATTAATTTTTTATAGAATATCTGTAGATTAGCAATTAAATTAAGGTTTTTCTATTCAAAAACCCTAATTTGATATTTTTACTAGTTAGTGACTCTAAATTATTTCTTTCTAAATATAATTTAAAGAAAAATATATTTTCTTAATTTTATGTCGAATAATTTATATTAAACGGGCTGAATTTAATATAGGTTAAATTAAGGAAAATTGAATAGGGCTCAATAGAATTAGCAACTTTACTAAAAACACCTAGTGGGTTAGCCATATAAAGATTAAAAAAATTAATTTATGGGCTGATGTTTTATTTTTCTTATTTTTCTTTTATTTAATATTGTAATATAGTTGTACCAACTAGGTTTTAGTGATACATGTTTGCTAGGAAGAGCCTAACCCAATGGATCGAGCCTTTTAGGGTTTTTGGGGGGGTTGATTTTTTTTTTTTTCTCATCATATGCATACTTAAATGTAGTTAAACTTAGACCACCTTAAGGAACTAAGATGCATTGCTATTGTGTAACCCTTAAGTCGCTAAGGTCTTTATATCCACTTAGTGATAATAGGCGAGCCCACTCATACTTCGATGTAGCACAGTAGGTTTTTTCTTCGAAAATGCCTGAGGTTGTAGAACTTGAGACCCATAGACCTTAACTTTTTATATCATTTTTTTTTTTAAAAAGTTGCTAGTCATTTTTAAATTATAGGAAAATTTTGATTATTATAATCTGCAGTTAGTTAGGTTTTTTGTTTTAAAATATGGGAAATTAAAATAATTATTACCCTTATATTTAAGTGTCCAAGGGCATCATTTAAAAAAAAAAAAATTATTTTGATCCACTTATATATAAGCATATTCTCAACTGTAAGTTCATAATAATTCCTATAACTTATTAATTACCAACCCTTATTGCAATGCATGCGCATGTAGCATGGTGCATTAGCTTTTATCTATATTTTTATTTGCATATATTTTTTTATGTGTATATTTATTTTAGTTTTTCCTTTGTGTTATGTTCAAATATTATCTTATGATATATGTTTTGTGTATAGGTAAAAAGTCATACAATGTAACATTAAAATAAAGCCCATTAAGTCTTTTATAAGCTAAGGAATGAATGTTGGTGTGATATGTTAAAAAAAAAAAAAAAAGAATCATCATGGGCAAGGGTTGCAATTCTGTTATTTCTATTATATAATAGTTGTATAATATTTTTATCCTTTTACATGTAAAATATATTTCCTTATAACTTAGTGTACCATAGTTTTACTTATATAATTTTTTATGTAATTCATTAGGGTGTAAGCTATTTGTAATCAAATAAATGTGATAATGGGGTTATAGTAAAATTACGACTCGAAAATTTTTGTAATAATAAATTGTTACACTATAACCTAGTTAACAACTCGGCATTTGCATGTGTAGACTTTTATTGTATATTAACTATTTATTATTGTTTGGTACTACTTATTCATATTGAAAATTTTGTACAATAACACACGTATATGTAAAAATAAAAATAAATAAATTATAATCTGTTGACTTGTAAATATTGTCACCTTTAATTAATAAATAGTTATCATACTTAGAGCGTCTCCTAATCATCTTTTTGTAACATTAAGTACTCCTCTTGTAAAATTATCATCCTTTAATCGTTGGTTATCCTTTTATAGCTTTATCATCCTCATCATGTCGTCTTCATAATTGGGTTTTTCTATTCTTTAGGCAATGTTAGCAATAAAGTCACCTATAGTATAGGTTCTCTTTAGCATCCTTTAGGGTTTTCAAGGGTTTTTAGTTGTAAATAAGTCATTACCTTCAGTAGTTAATCTTGTAAGATAACCACTCATCCTCATCAACCTTTTAATTTCTAGTTCATCCAAGAAATTAAGGAGAACATGGTGATTTAGTTTGTAACCTAAGTGTTTTCAAATGTTTTTAGAATAATGGTTTTCATAAAAAAAAAAGAAAAATTATAAAGTCTTTAAAGAAAAACTACTAACAAGTATGAATTTTATAGGTTTTGAGTTCTTGCTTTTAAACGGTTAAGCCCATTGTTAAAGCTCAGAGTCATTCATTTTGAAGCCAAGATGATTGACAATGGAAACCCCGATCCAAAACTTGCAACCTTAGAGCATAACATGATCAGGATAACCGAGCAAATTCAAATTCTCGATCATGTTGTAGGGATTCTCAATTGTCCAACATCTGAAGCTAATTTAGATCGAAATACGAACATGCCCTCACCCCCTGAACTAGAAGATGTTCTTAAATATTGAAACATGGAAGAAGGAATTTGAGGAGAAACAAAAAGAGATGGAAAAGAAAATCATGCAAAAATTGACTGAAAAGATGAAGGCCTTGGAGATTGTAGATGGCCTAGAGCAAATGGGAGTGGTTAGCTTGTCATCCTTTGAAGATGATGATTTCCTAAAATAGTTTAAAGTACCTAAGATTGAAAAATATGATGGCACTGGTTGTCTAAAGATTCACATCATACTCTATACTAGCAAAATGGCTAAGTATCCTAAATATGACAAGTAGATGTGTAGATACCTCACTTTTGCAGTTTTTTTTTTCAATTAATTGAGCCAAGTTAATAAAAAATAGAATAAAAATAAATAATAAAAATGAAAAACGAAAATTGAAAGAAAAATTAAAAAAAAAGAAAAAAGAAAATTAAGTTAAGTCATAGCAAGTTGAGTCATGAGTCGAGTCGTGTCAAGTTCAAGTAAGTTGAGTTGTACGATCAAGTAGCAAGATGGGCTGAATTAATTAATTTGTTTAATTTAATGACTTAAATCAAATTAGGCAATTATTGGGTTAAATTAGATCAGGTTGGGCTTAGAAAGAAAAGCTTAAGTTAACTAGGGTTTCTAGAAGTTAGGGTAAATCTTAGAAGAATCGCAATAAAATCTTTTGTATCTTTGTTAGGAAAGATTCGATTTTAGGCTTATAAATAGCATGTTGATAGGGGATTTAAAAAAAGGGTTTTCAATTTTAATCATACTCCTACCTAAAACACTACACATACCCCACGTGATTCCACGTGACACCATTTACAGTCACCTGCTACCAATCGTCGCCATACACTTCCACCCACTTTACACATGCCACTACTGCACACTACCGCACACACCACACATACCACAACCACCACTACTGACACCCACAAGTACTGCTACGTGCCACTAAAGAACTGCCTATGTACCGCCCAAGCCTCGTGGCTAGCACCATTTGTACCGCTCAAGCCATCGCCCATTGCTGCTGCCTAGTATTGCCCATTGCTGTCGCCTAGTACCGCCTACAGTGTTGCCCATCGCGTTGCCCAGTGTTGTCTAGTATCGTCTACAGTATCGCCCATCAAGTTGCTTAGTGTCACCCATCACATCACCTAAGTGTATGCCTATCACTCGCTTATGTGTCGTCCATAGCTATCGCTAGTCTCACTAGCGTGCTTGCCTCGCTCTTACTGTACTCTTGCTCGCACGTTCGCTAGGCTCTCGCCCAATCGCATGCCCAGGTGCTTGCTCGCTTACGCTTAGGCACTCACCCAAGTCACCTCTCGTACTTACCCATTGTTGACGTTCATGTACTCCTAGACCCCTATCCAACACCGACGATTCAACACTAGGTAATTTTCTAGTTTTTTTTTTCATTATTATTTATTTATTATTTTATTTTATTTTTATTTTAGTAATTTTTATTAATTTGCTTTATTGGTTATTTATTTTTATTATTTAATTAATTTTTTAAGTGCATGTCTTTGGTTTATTATTTAATTTCTTGTGATTTTTTTAGTTAAGTTAGGTCTTTTTTTTTTGAAAAATCATTTTTAATAATAAAAATATATTTTTGGAACTTAGGGTTTTTTTTTTTTGGAGAAATAAAAAATCTAAATTGAGTTTTTTAAAAAAGATAGTTAGCTAAGGTTTTTATTTAATTTTGGAAAATTAGGTTTTTAGGGTTTTTCTTCAAATAATAAATTGATGAAAATGTAAAACTAGTTCTGTTTTCAAAATAAAAATAATCTACTCACTAAAAATTTTATAAAAAAAAGAAATACGGTCGGTTTGATCCCGATTAGTAGGTATATAGGCATTTTCAGGGCAATCGTTAAAAAATAAAAAATAAAAAAACTTTTTTCCTCTTTTCTTTGAAATTCTTAATAAAAAAATGATAAAAAATCATTTTTAGTTACATTTTGTGAACTTTGGTATATTTTTAATATTTTTAGAAAAATTACAAAAATAAAGCCCATTAATTTTTTCTTTAATATACATATGATGGCATAGTCTTAATAGGTTAACCCTCGAACTTAATTTTTTGGTTCAATTTTCTAAAAATTAATTTTTTTAGAATATCCATAAACTAGTGGTCAAATTAGGATTTTTCCTTCCAAAAACCCTAATTTTATTTTTACTGGTTGAATCAATTAGTGACTCCATTTTGTTTTTAAAAAAACAGAATTTTTTTTTCCTTAGTTTAATGTTGAGTAATTTATATTAAGCGGGACAGGTTTAATATAGGTTAAATTAAGGAAATCAAAATAGGGCTTAATAGAATTGGTGACTCTACTAGGGACGTTTAGTGGGCTAGCCATGTGAAAGTTAAAAAATAAATTTAATGGGCTTTTGTATTATTATTTTCTTTTTGTATTATATTATATTTATACTAATAGTTTGGTAGTGATGCAGGCCTTAAAAAAAAAAAAAAAAAAAGAGCCTAGCCCAATAAGCCTTCATGGGAATAAGGGGTTTCTATTTTTCAAGTGACTATCTAAGTGTTTAGATGTGATCGGACCTAAGCCACATTAGGAACCTAGGATGGGCTACCATCGTGTAACCCTCAGGTTATTGGGGGTCATTGCTCCCACTTGGTGGTGATAGACAAGCCTACTCAGGCTTCGATATAGCTCACTAGCTTCTTTTTAGAAAGTCTTAAAGCTATAAAGCTTAGGACTTGTAGACCTAACCCTCTTTCATCATCCTTTTCAAAAAGGGTTAGTTATTTTTAAATTATAAAAAAAGCCCGATTAATCTGTAGTCAGTTTGATTTTCTTTTTTAAAAAAAAGGAAAATTAAAAAAAAAACAGTGACTTTTTTATTTAAGCATTCATGCACCTCATTTTTTTTTTTTTAAAAATCCTATTTCATACTTGCTTATATATAAGGGTATTTCCCCACCACGGATTCATTGTATTTCCTATAATTTATTAATCACCCAACCCTACTACATGGCATCTGTGTGTAACATGTTGCATTTTATATGTTTGATTATGCTCATGTCTTTGTGAATGTTTTATTTTCTTATGTTATATGTATATTATTTTTTTTTTCTTATCATTCTTTAGTCAATGAAAGGTTGCGCAATTTCTAAAAAAATCTTTGAAAAATCTACGAAATTGTTAACATCATATCCAACTTTATTCTAAATTTAGTGGCCTTATTGTAAATAATCGTTGCCTTTTATTTCATTTACATCTTTTTGTAATCTAGATCTCATCAGCCTAAAGCCTATTTGTGAAGTCCAGCTGGATAAGTACTCCTTCCTTAAGGCTCTCCTAAGCGATTGGTTGAACCAGCTTTCTCCTACCACGCAAGATCACAATAGTAAGAATATTAAGCCAATCATATCTCTTATGCAAGTCTAACTCCATTGGCCTCCAATTCAGGTCCTTATCCATTACTGGGATCCAAAATCTGTAGCTTTCAACTTTAGTCCATACGTATTGATACCCATTATAAAAGAGTACTCGCAGCTACTTAGTGCCCTACCCCTTAAAGCAAGCATAGCTATCCTTGATCTCAGAGTCCAACTTAAGAAAGCTTTTATGACATTATTAGGAGTCAAGAAGTTAGCCTTAGTGCCATTCTTATCTTCAAAGGGCTAGAAATGTTTCAGCATCCTAAGATTAGTAGAGTAGTTTTCAGGCCTAAATGCCTATAAGAGATATCACTAGATCTTCTATGGAGGATATGAATTATGGGCAGAGAAGAGGGTTAACGCATTTATTGCAGTAGTGTTTAGAATAGTGCTGTTTCCCTTCAAATATGGTCAAGTCTACTGTAGGGTTACCGAGCTAGTGACTTAATTCCTAGTTAGTAAATCCTATATACTGGCGCTATTGGTAAAACAGTTCAAGACACTTACCTACTTGAAAAAGCAGGGGTACTGTTATTTCACGACTAACTTTACAATCCTTGCCATGTAGTTTCTTAGTTTTACACAAGGGTATGGAGGGAATCTCCTTAGAGAGTCTCTGATAGAAAATATGAATCTAATTGATGACTTTGCCTATCACCTCAAGGTACTAGATGAAGCTTAGTTTAATGGATGAGTGTCAGTTATCAGCAAAATGTAGCCAGTAGACTTTAGGTGGACAGCTAGATGGAGCCACTGCACTCAAGCCATCGTGGGGTGTACATATTATGCAGGAGTTCCCTTTATTGGTATTACAGGCTGTACTAAGTATTACCCAGCTTATGTCACCAGATAGCTGGGTCTACTTCAAGAGATAGCCTATAAAAACTCCTTGGACATTGTCATAATAAATTATCAAGATCCTTGTTTACCCATGGCTACTCTAATCCAATGACTAGTAGAATTCGTGAAGTTGTGAGAACAAAGAGAGGTCAAGAAGATGGTCAATGTAGGAGCTTTAAGGGGTAAAGTCGAAAAGTATTGAGCTATTAAGCAATTCATCTATGATCAGTTGAAGAAGATGGGAAAGATATGGTATGAAGCACTAGATGTGTTCAGACATGAGCCAGAACTAGCAAATCTTTCACCCATAGAGTAGGCCTACCGTGATACCATATGGGTCAAAGTTGAAGCCTAGTTCTAAGAAAGAAAGAGAATCGTTAAGGAGTTGAAGCTAGAAAGTGAGACACTGCTAGAAGAAAATCAATTCTTAAGAAGCAAGAATTGAGAAAGGGATGTTATGATATGAAGACTTATGAGGGAAGTTGATGAAGCTCGTCCTAGCCAAATCCATCAACTCTTTATAAATTTAGGATTTAAGTTTTTTTTTTTTAGAAAATTAGTTAGGGGTTTTTCTTTTCTTTTCGTTTAGTCTGTTGTATAAGTTAGGTCTTATGATTAATAAATTTGCAGCTTTAGTAAATAAAATTTTCGTTAATTGTGAAGTCTCTTGCTCATTATTATTATTTATTTATTTGTTTAGTTGACTTTTAAAAGGAAAAGAGAAAAAAAAAAACACAAAAGAGGTAAACAATAGAATAACAAAAGTCACAAAAAGGGAGAAAAACAAAAACAACAAAAAAAATAAAAAAAATCTTTAATTTATCAAAAAATCTAAAACTTGGGTTTTTACATAGGATTTCGAAGATAGTGTCCAAACGAGCAGATTCAACTAGAAGCCCGATATTCACTCATTCTAAAGCCAGGATGTCAACTTAGGATACTAGAAATGTCAATCAAACCGAGCCTAACCCAGATTAGTAACTTTAGAAGAAAACATGAACAAGATAGCCAAATAGATTCAAGCCCTCACTTTGGATATCGAGATTCTTAATGATAGACAAGGATCTCAAGTCAACCTAAATTGGAATGCAAAAAAAACCCCTCCCCATAAGTTGGAAGATGAAGAATCGGTCCCTAATAATGAGGTATGTAGGAAGGAGATTGAAGAAAAACATCAAGAGATAGAAAGAAAGTTTATGCAGAAGTTGATCGAGAAGATGAAAACCCTAGAAATGGTTAACGAGTTTGAACAAATGGGGATGATTAATTTGCCAGCATATGAAGACGATGACTTCCTGGATAGGTTTAAAGTACCAGAATTCGAGAAATACAATGGGACTGGTTGCTCGAAGCTCTACGCTAGGTTATACATTAGGAAAATGGGGAGATATACGAAGTATGAGAAGGTGATGGTTCTGAATTTTCAGGATAGCTTAACTGGGCCCACTTTAACCTGATATGCCCAACTGGACTTGAATGAGATTTATGCTTGGGATAAGTTAGCACGGGCTTTCTATAATTAGTATAAGTTCAACATTAAAGTGGCCCCATTTATGTGGGATTTAAATAATCTACGAAAGAAGGCTAACGAAAACTTTAAAGAATATGCTCAGAGATAGAGGGGCATGGCAACTAAGGTAACTCTACCCCTAACCGAGAAGGATTTGACCTTTGCTTTCATTAATACTCTTGGAAGCCCGTATTACCAACATCTGGTTGGGCACCCTACCTCCAACTTTGTGAAAATTGTGGCCTCAAGGTGCCAAATTGAGGAAGCTATTACTATTAGGAGGCTTCCTACTCTTGAAGCAGTTGAGAGGAAGACACCTCCTATGAGGTTTTCTAACAAAGCCAAAGAAGCCATCGTAAGGATTGTTAATACCAGCAACCTTATCAGACTTGCAGCCCTAATAGCCATGACAAGAGGCTCTAATCCCCTGCCGAATCCAAATCAGAATAACTGCCCATAAAGAAGACAATTCACATACATCTCCATTCCTATAAGCCAGGTTCTCGCACGATTAAGGAAGGAGAACCTTTTGACATTTGAAATACCGAGGGAAGGACAAAGACTAAGGGATTACAACTTAGAGCTTCGATATGATTATCATCTAGGGTATGTAGGGCATTCTATGGACCAGTGTTGGAGACTCAAACATAAGATCCAGGATCTTATCGATGCAAAATTGGTTCAATTGGATTTCATTCAAACTCCTACTCCCAATGTAGGTAACAACCTTCTACTGAATCATGGAAATTCGACCAATATGATCACTATTGAAATTTTTAAACCGAAGATCGATCTAGATAGTCTCCCCATCACTATTGAGGAGATAACTTGCAATCTAAGGTAAGCCAGGTACTTGCAAAATATGAATCTAAGGGATAGAACCCAGAATAGACCAGCAATATATCAATTGCTGAAGGATGGGAAGATGAAGAAAGCTGATATCATGGCTATGACGATTCTAAAACTGCAAAAGAGAAGTACTTAGAAGGAGCTTAGGAAAAGATATGAAGCCGGAGATTAGACGGTTGACAACTTAGGAGAACTGATAGGGAATTTTGAGTATTTGGTAGATTACACCTATTCACCTACCACATACGTTAACGCCCCACCTACTGGATGGGGTTTAGAATTTGAGGAAGAAGATAGATTTATTACAGAAGCCAAGAAGACACCTGAGATGGTCGGAATGATCGGACATGAGACTAAGCCATTGGTTTTCGAATATGATGAAAAGACTAAGAAAGTTAAGGAATTGGGAAAGCCCAAGAAGATTGCATTCAATGTCCTAATAGCCTTAGAAAATTACAAAGCAGTACCCTTAGATTATCAGGCGGTCAATCAAACAACCAGAGCCTCATCATTCATGGTTAATGGACTTATACGCTTAGGATGAGTTTATGATCAAAATGAGGAGGCCAAAAGGAAGACTGCTGTAGAAGAGGCTTTTTGAAAGACTTTTGAAGATATGGATGATAAACATTAGAATGTTGCCAAGAAGATAGTGAAGGCCAGTGAATACAAGATAATAGACCAGTTAGCTAAAGTACCAACCCAAATCTCCTTAATGGGCCTACTGCTATCATCAAATACTCATTGGGAAGCATTAATCAAAATCCTGAAGAAGGTTAAAGTACCTGAAGGGAATTCTACAGAAAAACTAGGCCTGGTGGTAAATTCGATATTTGCAATGGATCAGATTTCATTTTCGCCAGATGAGTTAGGTAAAGAAGGAGACCAGCACACGAAGCCCCTCTTCATAGTGGTTAAGTGTGTAGGAAAAGTGGTTACTCGAGTTCTAATAGATAATGAGTTATCACTGAATGTATGAGCTTTGGCGATATTAAATTTACTCAGAGTTGATGCAATTGAGATAAAGCCCAGCTTGATTTCAGTAAGAGCTTTTGATGGATCAAAAAGGGAGATAACTAGAAAAATTGGGCTACAAGTCGAGATTAGCTTGCAAATGTTTACTATCCCTTTCTAAGTTCTTAACATCCTACGAACTTTCAATCTTCTATTAGGAAGACCATAAATTCATTTAGTAGGGGCAATTCCATCCAGTCTATATCAGAAAGTGAAATTCATAGCTAATAGGCAGTTGGTTACTATTCTCGTGGAGCAAGACTACGGGATTTATAGAGAGACGACTATTCACTATGTTGGGCATGAAGAATTGGAAGAGCTAAGGTTATATATTTTTGATGAAGTTAATGTGATCGAAGAAACAAAACAGTGGGTACAGGGTTGTTTAAAACAGCCTAAGTAACAAATTGGAATGGTCGGGCTTCGATATAAGCCCATTGAAGAGGAAATTCAAGAAATGAAGGCTAAAAACAAAAGCAAAAGAAGAGATTAGCTGTACTATACTCACATGAAATTTCCAAACATCTGCCAGACATTCCTAGAGCCAACTAGTGTTCAAGAACCTGAAGTAACCAGCTTATCTAAGGCCTTAGTTCAGCAATGCAGCATTAGTCTTGATGAGAGAGAAGATGTGGATGTACCAGTTTCCTTATGCAACTGGTTTTCCGTTCCTGTTAATAGTTCTCTTTAGAAACACAAAATTAGATTAATTAGGATTATTTAATTTTGATAGTTAATTCGATTAGTTAAGCCTTTTCTTTCAGATAATTTGGATTTATTCATTTAATAAAGTTCATTCCTTTCTTTATATTGATTCTTCTTTATTATTTATACGTTGTCCTTTTCTTTTTTTTCTTTATTCTTCAAATTCGATAAAAATGATGAACGTAATGGATATCTCATGCATGTAAACAATGAAAGTACCAATGTCACCTTCAGCCCTATTGGGTTAGACATCGGAGATGATATTGAGATGCCAAATGAAATTCAAGAGAGTTAACGTCAACATGAATAAGGTAGAGTGATTATTGACAAACCAATGGTTATGATTAATTTGGGGATGGAGGAAAATCTATAAAACTTGAAAATTGGTAGTAATTTAACAGATAATCAGAAACAAAAGTTGTCACAATTGCTATTAGAATACTTTGATATATTCGCTTAATCTTATGAAGATATGCCTTGTTTAGACTTGTCTATTGTGGTTCACAAGTTACTAACTAGGGAGGAAGTAAAACCAAAAAGATAAAAGCTTAGACGATTTAGGCCGGATATGCTCCTCAAAATAAAAGAAGTTGTTAGAAGTCAAGTTCATAGAAGTATCAGATTACCCTGAATGGGTAGCCAATGTGGTGCTAATGTTGAAGAAAAATGGGAAGGTTAGGGTCTGTATAGATTTTCATGATTTAAACTAGGCGACACCAAAAGATAACTTTCCTTTATTGCATATTAATGTATTGGTGGATAACACAGCCGGGAACCATCTTTTCTCGTTTATAGATAGTTTCTCGTGGTATAATCAAATTAAAATGGCAAAAGAAGATAAAATCAAAACAACTTTCGTTACCACCTAAGGGACGTTTTGTTATCGCATGATGCCTTTTAGGTTAAAGAATGTTGGGGCAACTTATCGGGGCAACTTATCAGTGCACTATGGTTGCCTTGTTCCATGACATGATGCATCAAGAAATCAAGGTTTATGTGGATGATATGATCGCTAAATCCAAAGAAAATGACAATCATGTAGATATTTTATGTAAGTTATTTAAACGATTGAGGAAATTTCAACTAAAGTTGAGAAAAGTATACCTTTGGAGTAACTTTAGGCAAATTGTTGGGTTTTGTAGTCAGTAGAAAAGGGATCTAAGTAGACCTAGATGAAGTTAAGGCAATCAACCAACATTGCTCAAAATCATTCATGAACACTTCCTCTCTCTTCGACAGTCACTTTCTCTCTCTAGTTGCATCTCTCTCTCTAGAACAAGCTTCGATTTGAAGTTCTTCAAACCAAGACTACTCTACAGCAGTCATCTTCCTTCCTTAGAATACCAGTAGTAGCCACCCAAAACATTTGCCTTAGTCTGTAACCCTTTCACCACTCAAAACCTTCACCACCACCATAGCCTTTCACTTAAACCACCACGTATACTACTGTCCGAACCAAGCCAAGACTACTACGAGACTCATTGACCTCAAAAACCCTCAACCCAATTTCCCTTCGACCTCCAATGGCCACCATTGAGCTCAAATAACCACCACATCTACTGCGTCTACTCTCAACCACCACTAAACAGCCACCCGAAGCAATAGCACTTTGTTTACCACAACCCC